>BPLR01015066.1:0-180000 GCA_021605095.1 Caerostris extrusa
GGTAAAGAACGATAAAAGCACACTTGATTATCTTTAATTCTTTGCCAGTGTCTGAAAACGGTATTATGAAAATAATTTTATTATGTGATGAATTTAAATACTTTACAATTTAGTGATTTAATACAATTCTAAATTTCTTTTTCATATTTATAAAATATTTTCCAGAAGAAAGCAGCAGGTTCAGTTAATCTAATAAAAATGAAACCCTATTTAAGATTCATGAGATCTATGATTAAAAAAATTACCATATGACAACAATAGAAAACCAAACGAAGTAAGTTTAATAAAGAGCATTTAGTCTATACTTAAATTTTAATCTTTGATGGAATAGGCATTTTTTTTTTTTTTTTTTTTTGAATAATTTTATGAAGAGAAAAAAATTTTTTGACACCAGAAAATAATTGATTCTACTCATTGTCTTCTTGCTTGTTAAATTACTTTCCTGGCCAGTTATTGTTAGATGAAATTTGATAATCAAGAACTTCTATTGTTTCAGGATCTTGTAGATCTAACTGGACAATAGCAGAGAATTAAGCAAAATCTCCCGTTGATAAACTATTTGCCAACTCTATGAAGGATAGTTGGGATAACATGCATGAGAGCCAGAAGTGGACCAATGATTTATTAGTTGGTTCGCTACATGTAATCTCGCTACATCTACTCAATAAATCATACAATAGAATAAAAAAAATGTTTAAATTTTCAACTGAATTGTATGATTTATTGTATTACGTATGCATCATCTCTACCTCTCTCGCATAATTTCTTTGTGTTTCCTTTTTGTCTTAATATAATATCACATTTTAGAACCAGGGGTGGCCAACTCAAATGATCTTTCACCTTGGAATTGCATCGTAACTCCACGAGCTGCATATAAAATTATATATCCCCAGGTTAGATTTAGACCCTCTAAAGACATTTTCTGGAGTGAAAAATTGAAACATCATGAGTTATTATTATTGTGTTTACTATTATTTTTATATGTAAACATAGATAATATAATAATAATGATAATAAACGTACATTGTAAATAAATATATAACACAAAAATTGAAATATAAAAAATATATAATTATAAATGAAATCATTAAAAAATATTTATTTTACTAGTGCGATATTTGTTTCTCCACTCTTTCACTTAGTTTTTGCAAATCGATCTCAATTTGGGTATTTGCACATCGTAATGGGTGTTGCAGATTTGCGTCCACTATGTTTGAGAGTGTTTTTGTGTTTGGTCAATTTCTAGTAGGAGTTCTCGGGTTTTCTCCCATTCGATGCTCAAATGCGGAGTAGTTCTCCTAAAAAGTCCTCCTGGAGAGAGCACTGCCCTCCTTTTTCATCAGCGGTACGAGCGGAGACAAGTCAGACTTCTATCTGCGGGTGCTCCATTATAATAAAGCTGTCTTCCTCCTTCCACGAGAACACACAGGTTCATGGACTTGTTCTAGATCAGGGATGGACAAACTTTTTTGGTCGAGGCCAAAAATCGAAAAAAAAAAAAAAAAAAAAAAAAAAGAAGTTTGGCGGGCCGAGATAAATTGTTCTAAAATTTTAAAAAAACAATATACAAGTATTACAATTCAAATATGTTAAGGAGATGAATGAAATTGCGATTTCATTTTTTAAAAGTTCCTCATATTGAGGTTCGAAGTGATTCTCAGGAACGAGGCTAAAACTCATCTGTCCAGTCTACTTCTGAAATAATTCTTTCTAAGGTTCAGAGTTGAAAACACTTTCTCACATATATAAGACGAAGCAAACTGAAGGTGCAAGAGTTGAAAGTTAGGTTTTGTAGAACAAAAATAAAAAGTAAAAGATCCATCAGTCCTTTGAAAAAAAAAAGGAAAAAAAAAAATTATATTTAATCAAAGTAGAAAAGAAGATGCATGTATAATATATAAATATATATTTCTTTTAATAGCAAATTAAAATTCGAACCGCGGGCCGTAGTTTGCCCATCCCTGGTCTAGATGTTGCTGTCGACCAAGTGAGATAAAGAAACAACATTTTATTGCCAGTATGATTTATACGATTACAATAAATAAAAATACTATAAAATTATTGTCTTTTCACTTATTGTATTATTTATTTGAATCAGTTATTAATTATTTATAAAATTTATTGTATGTTAAAAAATGTCTAAATTTTGAAATACATGATTCAGTATCTTTTAGAATGGTCTTCCATTAATAAATAACACTGTGGAGTCGAATTATTATTCCTACCACGTTCTCTACAGCCTTGTCTTCATGCCAGATAGTCTTTTTCCATGCTTAATTAATTTCCCGTGCATTTGATGAAGGTTTTTAACGCAATTATTGTATATATATCCTTCAACAAATATATTTCCTTTCCTTCATTCAAACCATTATCTCCACACGTGGAAACTCTTTTACGTATTGTTTAGAACGCTTTTAATTCACTTTTACTCGCATTTTTTTTTTTTTTAGCAATCAAAATAATATTTCACATTTGAAATTATTCTATTTTAAGTTTTTATGTTAATTTTTACATCATAAATACGTGTAATATGATGTAGTTATTATTTTTTATGTCTTTTTTTTTCAAATTGTAGTAATCAAATATTTAAAAAAAAAATGAGTCAAAATGAGTCATACAAACTTTTCCTCATTTCTCTGGGTAATTTCATTCTTTTATATTCATTATATGCAAATAAAGACAATTTGACTATTTACGATAATTTATATATTTTTTATTTATTATTTTGTGATGCCAGTTGTTTTGGAACATTAGCTTAAAACTATACCAAAGTCTTTTGATTTTATTAATGCCTTCGTTAAAAAATTTTTAACTAATCAGGTAATGAAAAGATTTAAAAAATTTTTTTCTTTAATTACATTAAAGAATTTGCTATTTACTTTTCTTCTCCATTTTTGTATTTCGACCTCCCAGCATTGTCATTGATAATAATTTTCAGATTTCTTCCAGGTGACACATAAACATAAGGCAATTATCCCAAGAAAGACAATGTCCTCCCTTTACCACTTATTGGTGGGTTGTTCTCCCCCCTCTCTCTCTATATATATAACGGACACAGCATATCGATACAGAAATCTAAAGAGAAAGGAAAAGGAATAAATTATGAACACGGTCAGTTTGCCTAAAAAATACAACAGTATTCTAACTACAACAACCCAACTGAAAACTACAACGGTATTATATCCCTGGCATTACAGTCACGTTGGACCAGTCATGTTGTTTGAATGAGAGGCACCTCTGTATAAAATACGGAAATACGAAGATGCTATGATGGTCTTGTTTTACAATTTGCATATAGCAAATACAGATAAAGCTTTTGGTTAAAAAGCTGTCATGTTTCTAGTTCACTCCTGGTTTGTTTTCATGTGTTCTAATTTAACACACATATACACCCCCAATATATATATATATAATAGACTTATGGAGGCCAAGTGAAATGTTTTATATTTTCATGCACATTGGTAATCGAGCAATTTAAAACATAAACTCCTTCACTCATTTCAATGTACGCTGCAAAATATTTGCTAAGTTTAATTTTTAAAATGAGTTTCAGTCAGAAATTTTTGAAGACTTGTCGTGAAATTCCATAATGGAAAGAAGAATTTCTTCAAAAAAAAGTGCATTAACTTTTGTCACGATGTTTAAATTTGTTATCGTTCATAAAAGACCTTTCATTCCGGAATTGTTGAAAACATTGTTATGTCACTTGATTAATTCTTTTAAATATCCGTGGTATATTTTTCTTCAGGAATAAAATAATTCATTTTAATCACACATTAGTTCAAGTATATGCAAATAAAATCATAAATGAACTTTTACTATAGTTTTTGAGGAGTCCCCTTTTTTTCTTAAAATTAGATAAAAAAAAAAAAAAAACTAATCCTAGAAAAATTAATAACCATATTTTTTTGTGTGTGACATGGGTACAAAAATTCAAATTATATAAAATTAAGAAAAAAATTTTTTTTGTAACGGTCATGCAATAATGTTGTTTCTTATTATCTTTCTTTCAGTCCATGAACTCAAAAGGATTTAAAAAAAAAAAAAAAAAAAAAAAAAAATTGCGCTTTTTTCTTTGTCCTTGACCTTGCAGCTTTAAAAACATTAGGCGCCCAAAGGAGAAGTTTGACTTTA
Source organism: Caerostris extrusa (assembly GCA_021605095.1). Classification (NCBI taxonomy): domain Eukaryota; kingdom Metazoa; phylum Arthropoda; class Arachnida; order Araneae; family Araneidae; genus Caerostris; species Caerostris extrusa. The sequence goes on from BPLR01015066.1 coordinate 4,135, forward strand.
CCTCGGGCATTGGGTACACATTTAGACGCCTTTTACCACATGCATGAGCTACAGTGGGGCTATTCTAATCTGGACCCACACGGGGATCATGTAATGATTCATACAATTATTAAAATAATTAAAAAAACAAGATTATGAAAATATTTCATTTCTTGTACACACATATATTTTAGAAATTACTAAAATTAATAGTTATTTTAATCATCTGTGCAAAAATAAATAATTAACTAATATTATGCAACTTTAAAAAATAAATCCAAGACAAATCCATATTCTTTATATCTTCTTTGTGGGCCTGAATGGCCGCGTGGCTAGCTCTCTGACATTCGGTACCACAGGTTTCGGAATCGAGATCCCGGCGAGGTGCAATAGATGTTTGTAGCGGTTCGGAATCCACTTTAAACCGTAGATCCTGGTCTACCATGACCGTAGAGTTGCGGGGGTAGTGTTATCATCAATCAAGCTATCTTCAAGCTATACGCACCTCCTGAGTACGGTTAAGTGAGTAACATCGGTGTAGCGCTTGCTTTAAGGCACTAAAGACAACTGTGTAAGTGTTTGCCAGCTTCATTAGAAAAAAATATCTTCTTTGTATCTTTCTGATACCATCATTTTCCATCATCATCTAACCATCATTTTCCAAGTTTTTAAACCATATGCATTATTTTTAATGCTAAACAAGTAATATATATATAAAAAAAAAAATTAAGTCAATTCTTTTTTTTTTTTCACTATACTGCAGAAAAAGTCCTTTATAAATAATTTTCATTCATTTTTTAAAAAGTTTATCTGGCGCCCTCTATTGGTAGACATATACAACTTAAATCTAAAAAAACTAAAAATTAATTTATTAAATGTAATTACTGAATTAATATTTGAAAAACTGTATTCACATCCAGTGTCATCCACTACAAGTTAAAAAAAAAAATGTATTTGAACTTGAGTGGATGAATAAAATGTATTTTATTACCGTATTAAAAATTTGAACAAGATATATATAGGGAGAGTGTGAGCTAATAGAAGGAATTGAAAAGGAATTCAAAGACCTCAAAAGTACAGATATATCACGATCTTCATACAAGATCAAAAGACCTCACAGTATCTTGAGTAATGCTTTCCCTGAAACTGAGCATATTAGTTCCCCTCGAAACAAAGGAACCCCATTTAATGCTCATAATGGCCGGAAGCAGAACTTATTTTCGCTTTGTTTCACTGTCTGTCGTTTCACTTTCCTTATAGACGACACTCGGCTCTCGTGGAGAGATGCACAAGTTCAAGGTGACTCATAAATAAACAAACAACCTTTGGGAAGACAATGCACATTCAATATTTTAATATCTGTTCCAAGTTGAACTCAGAACACTTCAAAATTATTAAAAATATACACAAAATTATCGAAAAGTTTATTTTTATTCAGTGAGTAGATTACAAAACTTTTAGGGAAATCATCAATTTTTTACAAATATTAAAATCTTTGTAGACAAAAAATATTAAGCAATTCTTCATATTTATACAAAAAAATATAAATGCTTATGTGTATTTGAATATCATTTATGAACTGATAATTATTCTCTATAGTGCATGGCACAAACATTAATTTTTTTTAATTAGTTAATTTTAATTAGTTTATCTCTTTTATCTTGTAAATTTTTTATATTAATTACGAACACAAAATAAAATTAAATATATTTTAATGATTTGCAATTCAATAAAATTCAAAATGGCACTTTTAAACAGAACATTTTTTTATTTTTACATATTTTGTATACTGTTACAAATATCAGACGTACAATTGTATCAGTTTAAAAACAATACCACAATAATAATCGCCTAAGCTATATAAACTATTCTTTTTCTTTTTTTTTTTTTTTAAAAAATAACATGCATTTAAAAATAGTAAAAAAAAAAAAAAAAAAAAAAAAAAAAATTATTTCCACTTAATCTATTAGAATATGTTCTTTTATTTTAAAATGTTTGCTTTTAAAATTTTACAAAAGTTAAACAGTTAACTTTATCTGAACTTTTAAAAAAGACTTCAAAAAATTTTTTTTGTTAGATGAATTACATTAATTTTAAACCGATTTAAAATGTAGTTCATATTTATTTTTCTTCTGAACTTAAATGTATTCTGCAACCATAACTTAACTTCAAGAAAATCGTGTGAGGCTGTAATTAAATTTCCCCTATTTGAAAAAAAATAAATAAATAAAATACCCAGTTTGATCTTGATAAAATCGATCAAGAGTGAGAAGAGATAAAACCATCAAGATTAGATGATGGCAAATAATATCTAAAGCAATAAATATCGACTTGTTAAACGATCTTGTCTATTAGTGCTTATTTTTTGTTTCACCTGCCACCATTTTCTTCTTTATTCTGTCTATCCATGTCTGTTTATTCTGTTGAATTTCATTTGTAAAAAGGTTCATTTGTTGTTTATATCTGATTTATTCCAACTAAAACCATTCAATATGGACTACTTATTCTAGAATTATTACGCTGGAATACATTGATATTCTTTAAGAGAATATGATGTATAAGAATTAAGAACAAGAATACTAAAAAAAATTTATGTTTGCATTTAATTTCACAGAGATTAAATGGGGAAGAATGCATGATATGACATTTAACAGCATTCATTTCATATTTTGAATTCCTTAAATTACAATGTTTGTCAAAAAGTTGAGTGGAATTTGCTTCTCAAAATATTTTTAATAAGACAGATTGTTTTTCTGTCAATTCTTAGTAACTCAAAATTGTACGTGGTGTGATGTTTCAGACATCTGATTGTCTATATGAAATCTGACTGTTGACATCTGATTGTTTATGTTTATTAAACTAGACACATGATAAGAAATAATAAAAAGTTTGTATAGTTTTTGAAATGTTGAGCCATCTACTCGTATGTTTCTGTTTTTATAAATATTATTATTATTTTTTTTGTTTCTGACTGTTCTTCGTTTTTGCATAACAATGGCAATTTATTTTTCGATATCATATTTGATGTATTCTATATCTAGAGCATATATTATTTATATTACAAGAAGGTCTACAAAGATAGTTTATTTAGATTATTTATGTTATATATCTTAATTCGGCTATATTTATGAACAATACGTATAATTTATCCTTATTATTTTATCTTAACATTAATTTAAAACATCTTTCTTTTTTTATAGAATATTTTACTTCATCCTATTTTTCTGTCAGTCTTTACAGTTTATGGAGTACCTTGGCCCCAGGGGGCCTCATTTTGACCAGATAGGAGTATCTGGTCAAAATGAGTACATGGCGATAAATAGGAAAAACATGGTTATCAAAAAACAGGGAATAAGTAGTTAAGGAAAATGTGCCCAAAATAAGAATTGAAATTTAAAATATTTTATAGAGAAATATTAATAGATATTTTATGATAAATAAATATGAATTTATGATAATAAATATTTATAAATATTTTATAGATATCTGATAGTGATTGAAATTTTTGTGATTGGAAGTAATGATATTAAATATCACAGCAAAAAGACTTAATTAAGCCATTGAACATTATTTATAAAGTTATACGTTTAAAAAATCAAATTGAGGATCAGTTCATTTTTTAAAACAAAGATTTGCTAATGTTGATATGGATATCCTGACAAATCTATTACTGCAATTACACCAAAATTTTTTATTGCAATTTTATGCATTGCAATTGCACTTTTATACTTTACAATAAAAATTTATCATTGCAATTTATTAGTAAATTCAACTCTCGTTATTAAAATATTGAATTACAGAAAAAATGGAAACTAAATATAAGTAATTCTAAATGCCTATTGTATTAATTTATCGAAGAGCCTTCACATTAAATTCAAAAATTAGTGAAATTTTTTTTTATAGTTTATAAAAAATTAAATATTTTCCGATAAAAAACAAATCTATCAAAAAAGGAAAAGTAATATGTAGAAATACAATCAGGAATAAATCTTTGTTATCTACTTTATTATTTATCTTATTTATTATCATGTGTGAATCTGCGAGTTTTATTTGGAAAGATAAAAAATGTATCGATTGCGCATAAAATTAGTTTCCTGCCTAAATAAGATATATTTTTTTCAACTTATATATTTTATAGGCATATATTTTTAATTGAAAATTGAACTTTTAATTTTGTGTTGAATTTCATCCTACTTTTACATTGCACATTTTAAATGATGTTAACTATCATTAAAATTAATGATCACAAAACTAACGAATGATAATCAAAATGCCACTTTGTCCGAAGGGAATCGGAAAATATGACAGCAAATGCAAATATGGATAGTGGGCATTTAAAATTGATGACTATTCTTCATTAATTATGGTTCGGCAAAAAAAAATATTAATAAATAAATAAAATAAAAAATAAATAAATAAAAATGAACTCAAAAGCTTATCAATAAATCGCAGTGACAAAGTTACATAAAACGCAAAAGCATTTCAGAAAATCGCATTGATTAATTTACAAATCGTTACAATTTTCCGTATATGCCAGTTACTAATTTACATAAAATGCATAAGTTTTCCGGTAAATCACAGCAACTAACTTACATAAAGCAGAAGTTTTTGGTAAATAGCAATGACTAATTTACAAAAACGCCATAAGTTTTCGGTAAACGTAAAAAAGGTATTCTGTAAATTGCAGTTCTCTTAGGGCACAAGTTCAAGATGATTCATAAATAAACAAACAAAAAATAATAAAATGATGCACATTGAATATAAATTATGCTCATTGATTAATTTACACAAAACGCAAAAGTCTTTCTGTAAATAGCAACAACTAATTTACGTAAAACAACAAAAAGTTTTCCGGTAAATCGCAGTAACTAATTTACATAAAACCCCATAAGTGTTTCGATAAATAGCAATGACTAATTTACATGAAACGCAAACGGTGTTCGGTAAAATCGCGGATCTCATAGACACAAGTTCAAGGAGATTCAAAAATAAACAAAAAAAAAAAACCTTTAAGAAAATGTTGCACATTCAATATAATATATATTCGATTGATTAATTTTACATTAAATACAAAAATCTTCCGGTAAATAGCAGCAACTAATTTACAAAAAATAACAAAAGTTTTCCCGTAAATCGCAGTCATTAATTTATATAAAATGTAAAACATTTTCCGCTTAAATCTCAGTGACTAATTTACATAAAATAGCAAAAGCTTTCGGTAAGTTTCTAGGACTAATTTACATATGGAAAATATAATAAAAATTATGTAAAGAAATAATATAATAACAAAATGTGATAATAAAATAATTCTTAATCTAATTACGCTGGAAATTATAAAAAAACATTTAATGAAAACTACACAACACTTTAAAGAATTAAAAGAAACGTATTGAAAACAAAAATTCTAACAGATAAAAAAAAAAATGAAGTTTTGATTGTACAATATGATCTAATATTAGAAATTATATATTTGGAACACAGTTTGTTTTAAAAGTTACTATATATTTCTGAAACAGAATGTTTAAGCTTAAAAAATAACAAAGAGTATCATTTATAAATGGGTATAAAGCAGTCTGAGTCATGCTGTCCGCCATATTTATTTAAAAAAAAATCACATGATTTGATGAAATTTTTTAAACACAAAGTTTTGGTGAAAGATTACAACAAGAAACAAGGGTAGGTTCAAATTGAATAAAAATGTAAACATTTAAATATTAGAAAAATTTCATTCAATATTTTCTAATTTATTGCAAACTAGGAGATAAGAACTTTTTGCCAATAACATACAAGTCTGGAAGAAAATCTGTAATAATCAATATTATTATTTATTTATTTATCATCTTAGCAGAGAATCTAAATTCTATTGTCTGCCATAACAAATATTTTGTTTCAAATTCATCACATATTTTATGGAATTACCAAAAAGTATGTTTCTTTTAAAACGCGTTCAACAAAGTAGCCATAATTATTGCTAAATAATGTATTAAAATTAAGCAAACTTTTTGCATCAATTAATGCAAAGATTTCACTCGCAATATCCGGCAACAGTATAAATCTATCGCGATTTCATGCAGCTCCACCCAAAAAAAGGGTGCATTTACTTCCTCAATTGTTTATTATTTTTTCAAAATTGTCAAAGTGAAGTCATTTTTGTCTTCATTTTTGACACTATAGCAACGATTCATCATAATTCATCTTTGAAAATTGTCGATGAATCAGAGGATTCTAATGTGCAATCCGAATGGGGAAAACTTATACTTGAATTTCTATAATAATAATAAAAATTAAGTAAAACAGGATAAAATTCATTGCTTATAATTCTGATAATGCATATTTTCCGACTTTCATATAAAGCTGTATTTAAGAAAAGGTGATTCTGAAAGAATTTACTCAATAGTTTTTATTCTAAGTTTTAGATATTTCGCACAAATATCGGAAATTCAGTATGCAAGAGGAGTTTTGGCTATGTTGAGCGTATTTGCGTAGCCGTTTACCAATGTAAGAGTAAAAAGGACTGCGCTTGTAAAGCCTCCTCAATTCTACGTGACACTTATTTCTAAATAAAACTTTGTTATCATAAAACAGTGTTTCTCAGTTCTTTTCTTTTGAAATAGATAGTGACTGTTACTCTTGAAAAATAATCCTATCTGATAAAATGCCGTGAAAAACCAGATGTATGCACTTATAGGTATACGTATTATTAAAACTGATTACATTTGTTGATTCGTACAATGACGCAGAGGTGCACGGACAGTAGCCGTAGGCCATTTGCTTGCTCATCTCATGTTATAGAACAGGCTATTTTTCTTACATTTTTTCAAATGTTCAGAAAAGATTAAAATATAAAGCTTTAGAATTTTCTTCAGTTATGTATTAGACCTGATTCTTGGCAACGTCAGTTTTTATTTCTTGCCCTAACACAAGAGTCTCAGGCTATGGACACAATTGTTGATTCCAAAATTCTCAAAGCATTTCATTTGACTGCCAGAAGCATGTTCTATTTTAAACTTGCATTTGACATAATAAGTGTGTTTGTTGCTAGATAATGTTTTAAAAGTCTCAAGCCTTTTCATTAAGTATATCAACGAGTAGTCGTGAACAAACTATTTAAAAAGTGGGAACTACAAAAAATTAATAAACAGGAACACTTTGACTTATCTTTTTATGCTTCAGAAAAAAAAAAAAATACTAAACTGTAATATTAATCTAAAGGATATGTCAATCCTTTCAAATACTTTATTTTATTTTCATTCCATTGGGCCTGAATGGTCGAGTGGCTAGCGCTCTGGCGCTCGGTACCCAGGTTTCGGGTTCGAGTCCCGGCGGGACCATGGTTGTTTGTGGTGGTTCGGAATCCACCTTAAAAGTAGATCCCGGTCTAATAGGATAAAAGAGCGTTGTGGGGCATTGTTACTCCGCGTCCGTGGCTTATCTTCAAGTTACACGCGCCCTCTGGATAATACAAAGTGAGTACGTCTGTGCAGCACTTACCTTAAGGAATCTAAGACCAAGCTGTCTGTGTTTTGCCAGCTGCATTAGAAAGAAAAAAAAAAAAAGAAAATTTTCATTCTATTAAATTTATATAAATGAAATTAACAATCAATCCCGAATTTTTCTTTCCGCTATATAGTCGATTTCTGTGAACATATATAGCTCACTGGCTTTAGAAATCTAGGCCTCCTTTCACTAAAAATTCTCTACAAATACCTTTTTACAGAATACAAACTCTTACATAAAGACTTGCTTACACACGTAACATGCTAAATTACGGTAGACAAGTTTATTTCATCAAATCAAACGGGGGAGAATTTTTATGATGTAAATCTTAAAAATTCAGCATTTTAGGTTCTATTTCTGCAGTTTAAATTAGTAAAATGGTAGCTTGGATTATGATTCTGTTTTATTTACTAATTGGCTACACGAAATCTGAAGATTTAAAAGGAAATTCCAATCAGAAGGCTATTAAAATTAAAAAGATAACTGATCTTATGTAGGTCTTTAAAGTTTTTTGTGTGGAATTTAATTCCAGAAAAATCTTCCATTCACCATTATCATTATAATAATTGTGTCTACATTATTCACAAAACTATGAAGAGTATATAGAATAAAATAAAACATGCATATAGAATAACAGAAGAGACTATAGTAAAAAAACGAAAAGAAGAAGTTTTTGGTATCGAGACTTCTTCGTTCTCATTTTTTCTCTCTCTTATACACGACGATTAACTACCAATAATTATGTCAACAGTTCATTTCATCAAATCAAACAAACATCATCCCTACAATGTATATGTGGAACCTCGTGGTTAAAAAAAAAAAAAAAAAAAAAGATTAAACTAATGATATATGCTTATAGATATCCCGGTGAGTTTATTAACTGGTAGCTCGACATCTGAGGTAATAAAATAGAGTAATCTAATTGTAATAAAATAGAAAATAGAAAATGGTAAATTAAAATTACTATAAAAATTAAATTGTGCATATTTGTATTTTTTCCTTATAGCTTTTTTTTGGACTATTAAAATTTACAGTGTATTTAATTTAATTTTAAAAAATATTTCATAAAAATGCTTTTTTTTGGAAATGTAGAAAAGTTTAGAAATATTTAATCGTTAAAACCATAATTTCTCTTATATTGGAATATTGAAAATTATACTTTTGTAATATTTAAAAATGTAATAATTTTTAATTAAAAATATTTAACGTTATAAAAGTGATGCGTATTGTTTGCACAGAAATAATTGTTAATGTTTATTGTTCTATGATCTACAAGCACTAAATAAAATAAAGTTAGATAAAATAATTTTAAATAATAAAAAGTAATCTAATTGAAAAATAAAGTAATCGAAATTTTGAAAGTTTTCACAATAAATAAAGTGATCTATCATAAAAACAATTTTACTTTTTCCGTCATATTAAAAGTGCTCAAATAAAAAAAGTAAAACAATAATAATAATAAATAAAGAACGATATAATAAAATTAATAAATGAACGATTTCTATTGTTTTATTATTAATGCACAAAAAGCTTCATGAAAACATTAACATGAAAATTTGTAATAAATTAATCTTAAGAAAATAAATAGTTTCAATTAAAGCATTATACACCTATAAATCTTTAATAAAAAGAAAAATATTTTGATAAAATTAAAATGAAAAATAATTTCTATTAATCACATTAAAAAATAAAATTAATAAAATATGGTAATCCTATTAAGAAAACAGTTTCTTAAAAATAAAGATGCAACAACAACAAAATCATTTCCTTTAGCTTCATCATTAGCATACAAAAAAAAAAATTACTAAACATAATTTCTTAATCTTATACTACGCAAATCTTATCCGTAATCTAATATCCTAAAGTCCGTTCAAATAAAAAAGCAAAAAACAAGGTGTGAAATAAAAATACCTTCTAAAACAAGATTTATCTTGAATCCATGAAACTTTACTAAACCATCTCTGTATCACAAACACTGTTTGGAGGAAAAACAAAAGCGCTGGCTTTCTTTTGATATGCACAGTCCTACTGGTCACTCGTTGAAGTTGAAGTTGACTAAATTAGTTGAACAGCAAGTTTTTTCTTCGGTGCTTTTTCAGATTTTCCTTGTTTGATTATATGACCTTAGTCTTTCGTCGCGCAAAGGGGAAAAAATGGCGTTGACGAAATGTTTCCAGGATTATTCTCCGTTTTCCGCTTATTTTTTGAAGTTGTTTTAAGAGCTGTGTATATTCTTGACATTGCTTAAGAAAAGAGTTGTTACTTTTGTAATCTGCACTGTCAGCCAGACCGAATAATAGACAGTTTGTTGTGAACACGTGCTGTCGTCTGGTTTCTGCTTACGAAAGTTTGCATTTCAAGAAAGAAAGGAAACATGTTTGCATTTGAGATTACAGAATTGATAGCAGATTGTAGCGCACATTTTGGCTTTGACACAAACTAAGATTTTTTTTTCATGAAGATAGAATAAATTTTTAATCAAAAGTATTATCTTTTCAAAGACAGTGATGCATATTTGTGCATTTAGTTTTTTTTTTTTACTATTCTAAGAAAAATTATTATTACTATTATTCTGTGTTGTTGTTGTAACTGGATCCTCCGTTTCCTGCAGTGCGGGACGGACATCCCATGAGTAATCTACTCTTGAATGGAGGGAAAGGGGACAGTTTTTGTTGTGATGGAGCACAACAACTGCTGACTAGGCTTCGTAACACTCTTACAGTCATATGAGATCCGGGACCTACGGCTTAAAGGGGATTCCGAACCTACAAGCATCCTTGGTTGGACAAGCATCCAAGCTTCCTGCAAGCATCCTTGGAACAGCCGGAAGTCGAACCCGAAACCTGTAACACCGGAGAGCTGAGCACATTCGGCCATTCAGGAACACTATTCTAATTATTATTATTATTATTATTATATCTAAATAATAATAATAAATGTTAAATATAGAAAAACTTTCAAAAAAGAAAATGAAGAAACCATCGTATGTCAACACTGGTATTTATGCTTCACAATAAAAAATTGTTTCGAAAATAATTTTTAATGACAAATGGAATAGATTTTTATTCTAAAAAAATAACAAAATGTTCCAAAATGTAATAATAAAAATTGCTAACATTATTACGAACTCGTTAACATTTGTGAAATATTTTAAAAATCCTTATGCAATTGTCTGTATAATCCTTCCTTCGTTAACTTACTCTTAACGTTTAGTCAACCCTTACACAGCCACTATTCTAACGGTGAATGACCTCAGGTCAAATGTCCAGCATTTGTAAACAACATCATTATGATAAGCAGTAACATTTTTTCCATGTCAAAATTAATTTTAAAGTTCACCATTGAGAAGTCATAATTATCATTATTATGATTATTATCTTAATGTTGCTCTCTAAATATGGAAGAGATAATATTAAAAGAGGTGAAAATGTTACTATCAGAAAAGTTATTGTAGTGCTGCTTGAAAATTAGAACATTTCTTTTTCTGTGCGCCCAGTACGAAAATATAGCCATCTTTTTATGATTCAAAAAGATTTATAAGTCAAAATAATTGAGAAGTCACTATAATTACAAAGATTCCTGTGTCGAAATGACAGAGAAATTGTTATAATTACAAAGAGTAATAAAGCGAATTATAAGATTTGAAAGACATCTCAAATTTCTATGACAAGCAGATAAAGTGATTAAGAATTCGATGTAAATAATAATATCATAAATTTTGTTTTGTAAAGATGTATACATTTGTATTTGTATCTGTGTTTGAAAAAAAAACCAATACTAATTGATGCTTTGCCATCCTAAATTTCATTATTCCCCAAATAAAATCCTTTTAGACATATGAAAATTGTAACAGCATTGTTTTTAAAACTTTTTAAGTTATTTTAAAAATATAGCCATTTGAAATTTTTATGCACCTTTTGTATGCAATCTAGCTTTTATTGTTTCATTTCATTATTAATTTTAATTTATTAGGGATTTCCAAGTCTTTCTTCATTTTTCCAATTCCATAAAAATGAAAAATAATTCATTTATTTAATTTGCTTTCATTTAATCAAATGCTTCAATGAATGGTCTAATTTCTAATATATGAATGAGAATCATAATAAAAATAATAATCATAAATAAGAAGATGATGAATGAAGTGGTATATGGGGATGTGAAGCAACAAGGACTATAATCCCCTAATCACTATATATATGAACAGTTAGTTTTTCCTTATTTTTAGTATGTCACTCTCCACAACGCTCTACGATCGTGTTAGACCGGGACCTACGGTTTAAAGTGGATTCCGAACCACTACAAACATCCATGGCACCGCCGGGACTCGAACCCGAAGCCTGTGGCACCGAGCGCCGCTAGCCACTCGGCCATTCAGGCCCTTAAATAAGAAGAATTTGAAAAACTAAATAAAAACAAACAAACATATAAGCTTTTTAGTGGGAATAAAAAATAAACTTAAATTTGAATTTGAATAAAAAATGTTACAGTATTATTGAATTTATTTAATAAAAATCAATATAATGTAGCTATTGTATTAAAAATATTACTTTTTTTCACCAAATAGCAAAAGGAAGTTTCCCTAATATGAAGAACTTTGGGAAGAAAAAAAAAAAGCCGGAAGAAATTACTATCGCGCAGGTGTATTTACATTAGTGATTGAATAAATTACAACGCTAATTAGACACTGTAGATCAGAGCTCAGTTAAGAAGAAATTTTGCTTTTTTTTTTTTTGTGATTTTAATATTTTTTAGTTATTGGACATTTTTGCCGTTGTTACTGAACATTGCGGGTGTTCATTTAATATGGTGGTTAACGGTTTAACCATATAAATATACATGTAACACGATGATTAACATTTGCTTCATAATTTAAGATACTTACAGCGCGAACCACTAAACACAAGTCCAGCCAGTATTGTTATCTATTCAATTTTTAGCGATTTGTGGTATTATGAAACTGAGTATGAGCCTGGTCTTACGTTATTCTTTTAAGACCACTGAAAACAAAGAGATATTTGTCATTTTTTGAGTGCTGAATTTCAGATTTTTTCTTGTTTTCATTCGAAATACCAATCTGTAAAAGAATAATTTTTTAAATTTATTTACGATTTCAATTTAATTTAATTTTTTTTCAATACCATCCTCAATTCATAATGAATTCTGCCTGTTCTAAATATCATCCTCAATTCCTTCTATTTATCCTCAATATAATCTTTTCATTCATTTCTATTTATCCTCAATTTTATTCATGACTTCAGTTTTACTATACTTATATCTAATTATTTCAAAATTTATATTCTGAATTTGTGAAACGAGTTTCCTTCGACATGAAAGTTGAAATCATTTTTTGTTTAATAATTGAAAATAATCAGCACGTGTGAAAGTCACATACTTGGATGTTTAGTCAAAATTGATTTTTCATACGTTTTTTTTCTCTTTCCGTCCTAGCAACCTTCTATCACAAAATCATTGACTTCCATTCTCTTATACAGGGTGCACATAAAGTATCTTTTACAATTTCAAAAATTTATTACCTAAGTAACTGAAAAGACAAATAAGGGAAAATGATTACACAATGAAACCGGATATATTTATTTAATTTTTGCATCATTTAATTTAGATTTAATGTAAGAAATCTCTATATGAGCCCTTTTAGTTGCACGAAGCATATCATTTATGATTTCTTTGCAATTGTCGCAGTAGCATATCACCAATGATGCTTACCATTAGTGTTTTTATTGTCTTGCACTATGGTTCCAGGCATTCCAACCCCATTTTCCTCTTATCCAAATGGAGAAAAACAAGAGAATGGACAAGAAACAACCACGAATTAGTTGTTGAAGTACGTATCAATTTATCATTTTAAATTAATTTATTTAATTGTTAAAATATTAAAATATACCAAATACCTGTTAGTATATCAAAATCCTATTTTAAAAAGACACTCAGAGACAAAACCAATAATGTCTGGAATTCATTATACAAAGAACCATCCAATGCCTCTATCACGAATAAGTACTTTCCCACTATTCCTCAAAGGCTTAGTGCTCATCATGTTTTTTGCTAATTTCAAAGTCACCCAGCTTTATGACAGGACATGGCAATTTTAATTTCTGTTTAAACAGGTTTAAACTATGTTCAACTGACCTTGAAAACATCATGCATGTGAATAACAGAATATCGATCACATTGTTTTTTTTGCTGCTACTGTGGGACTTGAACACCTTAGCAAAATTTTAAAGAGAACTAAAACAGTTCATGATTAATGACCATGGTATGATTAAAGTTAAATTAAATGACCACCTATATTTTGCCAATTTGTCAACAAAAAGCTTGCTTTTTACAGCATTTTACAATTTTGTTAATTCTTATTTTGATGTCTATTAAATCCCTTCTCTGTCTCTCTTTTATTTTATTTCTCTGCCGTAATGTCATGTGTACTTCAAATTTACCATTGATGTTTTCTATCATTTTTATCATTGATTTATTTGCTACTTACTTTGCAAGCCTCGAGTGATACCTTGTGATACACGAAGACTTCTTTAAAAACTTCAATAAAAAATGCTCAATTAAAATAATTAATCTCCATCTTTTGAATTAGCCACCATAACTGTCTAGGACGGAATATTAACTAATCCATGGATTTCTTCATAGACTACCAGAGACTTCCTGTCCTCTGATGTTAGATGTAGTTTAGGCAGCGAATAACATAACCAACTAAATGAAATGTTAGCATTAATTTTCTTTTCTACTATTCAACGCCAAAAGGAACACCTAAACTAATTTCCCCTTTCATAGGTCACTAAGCGAAAATAATTATCAGTCCAAATGTTGACCCAAATCAATACTGACACAATTTCTTCTTCATTTGGCGCGTTGCTCTTTGATTGATTCTGACATCCATTATTTTCAATCATTGTCAATATTGAAGGAAACGTTGACAAAAAACTAATGTTTCGTTAAACAATGCTTTAAAAGTGGCTCAAAATTTTCCTGTTCATTACTCACCGAGCAAAAAATAATTTTGACGCTAATTCTGCTGACATTGTTCTGTTCTATTAATACTGGCATGGATGTATAGTATTGCTGTATGGCATTTCTCTGGCATGGTTATTTTATCATGGGATGTTTTTTCATATTAATTTTGATCTCCATTATTGTAAATTAATGGTAACATTGACAAAAAAAGTAGTTTCTTTAAACATTATTTTTACAGTGGCATAAATTTTCGTGTTTACAGTTCATAGAGCAAATAATAACATTAGCAAAAAAAAGAAGATATGCAAAAAATTAGAGCCAATATCATGAAAAAATGATATTTGCACTAATTTCCCCATCCATTGGTAAGGCAACAGTTTTCCTATTCCTCCAGTTAACCAAAATTTAATCCACAGTGTAGCATGTTGTTGAATTAGCAGTGGAATGGACTGTCATGATACTAAACTGGAAGGAACTTTTTTAAAAATTGGAGTTACTTACTGTTGCTATCGAGTGGAGTCGGTGGCAGATATGACCCAACGAAATATCATTGATGCTATCCATACGTATTGGAAGGTATTATTTCGAATGAGCATGCATATGAGTTGAATGTTGGTTAAAATGTGACTTCATATGATCACTACGTGAATTAAAAACTACTTCACTTGGTGGACTAGTTTTTTGTATCAAAGTTCATGCACTGAAAATTCTATCTCCATTACAACGCAAAAATCGAAAGCAGAACTCTGACAGCAAGAGATAGTCATCTATTTTTGAGTTCCTGGAAATGAATCGAATGTCATTTTCTTTGTTCAAATTTCTCATTATAGTGAAATGACTCACAATCATTCGACACGAAACAATTCTTAAGCATGCGTCAAAAAGCATTTCTTCTACTTCTTGTACAAAACTATTGTACATTAATGGTAATCACACTCTTCTGATCTGACTTGCATCTTGTTTTGCCCTTTTTGAAAATAATTTCTTTTCAGAAAAATTATAAACCACCCTGTGGTTAGGCATTATTATGGTAAGAAACAGTTATGTATTTTCTAGTGCAGTCCTCCAATCATCGTTAGTAGCACCATATGTTAAATTCATGTCTGCTGTCTCTGAAATTATAAATCCCTTTATTATTTTGGAAATTTCTAATTGCTCAAGATGTATTCTATCTAAGAAATTTTTTTATTTCGTTTAAATGTAACATTTTCAAATTTTTGTTTTTTAAGATTTTTATTATTTCAGTGATTAAATTTTTCTTGATGCTCAATGAATTAAATAAACTCTGCACGAAAAAATCAAAGATTATTATGCAATAGTATTTTATATCTTGTTTACATTAAATTGTACGTTGTTTACTAAAACAACTATCGCTAAATTGATATACTTTTTTTTTGGGGGGAGGGGCTTGATACATTTAATTTCCTCCTTCAAACACGTCTTGTGAAAACGAAACGGTTTGACACTCGTGTTTTAGATTAGAATTTTAGACGTTGAGGGTACACGACAGATCGGTTGAGATGGACGAAAATATTATTAAAAATGGTAGAATGGGATTTAACGAACAGTTTTTCAACCAGCAGAAAAAAGTTCCTGAAAAAAAGAAATATTGATCGAAGTTTCTGTTTATTCTTCTTTACAATTTAATTAAAAAAAAGGTGTATTATAAATTTATGGGTAGCAGTGAAAAGAAAATTCTTGGGAAATCATACGTATTTTTTATGTGGGTCGAGATAAGTCGAGTTTTTCCCATCAAATGCATCCTGTGAAATCTAAAAGGTTGGACACTCGTGTTCTAGATTAGAAGTACCCCCGGATGTTGAGGGTACAAGATGGACCTGTTGGGGTGTGCGAAAATAATACTAAAAAGGGTGGAACTGGATTCAAGGATATTAAAAAAATCCATTAAAAAAGTTTTTCAACAAGCAGAAAAATTATGAATTTCTGGAAAAAAAAAAGAAATGTTGATTGAATTTTCTGTGAACTCTTCTTTACAATATAATTAAAAAGAAGTGATTTATGATCCATTTATGGGTAGCAGTGAAAGAAATGTACAAGGAAATCATTTGAAAAGTAATAAAATATTTATTGCCTTCCAAGAATATCGAAGGAGCTATATGGTCTTATGCTCATATAAATGCATAAATTTAGAAATACAGAAATTCACAGTTGGCACTTGGAACTTTAAAATTTGTTAAGAACATAAACGACCATCTACGTAGCACATAGCTTACTTTGGAAATTGGATATTTCCCTTCTGATTTCCACACCTTATTTTCCCTAAACTAAATGAGAGGGTTCGGATGCTTGTTCATGAATGATTTTTATAGATCATAATGCTGTGAGTCGAATTGTGTTTTCAATATTGTTCTACGCTCATTATAAAGGGTTTAAAAGGAGGGTTACAATTATGGGGGGGGGTAAAAGTTAAAAATATACCTTACGTTTTCCATTAGTTATAAGCCATCAATGCACAATCTTTTTGAATGTAACAAGCAATTGACTAAACTGTTTAAATGAAATTGTTTTTTACTTGGTGCTGAAATGTTTATTGCGGGGACCTGATAGCCAAGTAACTGGCGCTGGGTGCCACAGGTTTCGGGTTTGAGTCCGGCTGAGGCAGGGATATTTTAGTAGATTGAAATCCCCTTCAAATTGTAGGTCCTGGTC
The DNA here is from genome assembly GCA_021605095.1 of Caerostris extrusa. Taxonomy (NCBI): domain Eukaryota; kingdom Metazoa; phylum Arthropoda; class Arachnida; order Araneae; family Araneidae; genus Caerostris; species Caerostris extrusa. The sequence goes on from BPLR01015066.1 coordinate 21,259, forward strand.
TAATATGACTGTAATACTGACAACCCTACCGCATAAAAAATATAAACACATCTCATGTTTCGGAATTTGCCATTAGGCAGACGGCCTTGGCCTGCCTGGGAGTGCGGTTCCATTAAAAAGAAGGATTTATTGCATATATAATAACCATGAAAACAAATGCATTTTTGAGCTTTCTGCTGATTCAATTTTGCTGTCTGTTTTATCCTTATTGCATCACTTCTTCTCAGACAGATTGAGAAATACTAGGTAATTCTGTTAGTTAAGAATAAACATTTAAATAAGCATGATGCTGACTTGAGATTATATCCGCCTTCATTTGAACCTGATTTTAATAACGTCAGTCTCACGAAACAAGCTTAAAAAAACGACCGAACATCTTTAGAACAGCATTATAATTCTTGCCACGTTTGAAAACTTACCTATCAACTCGAATAATTTTTGGAAACATTCATTACAAGTTCATGGGGTTAAAAACGATTATAATGATATTTGATGTTAGACGGCTATTTAAAAATTAGAATAAATTGTAAGACGTAAAATCAAAAATAAAACTATATATAAGTATAATTGATGACGATGCGGAAATAAAGATGAGTTGGGGTAAGTATAAATTAAAAGTTTCCTCAAGTTCTAAGTAAGGTTTGGTTTACTGTCTCTGTGCACACAAAGGCTAAACAGACCGCGATCTACGGTTTAAAGCGGATTCCAAAACCACTCATAAACATCCATGCCATCGCCAGGATTCGAGCCTGAGTACCAACGGCTAGAGCGCTAGTCAATTAGCCATCAGGCAGCTCAAGTTCTACGTAAGAGAGAGATAGAAAGATAGAAAAAAGGTTGAACCAATTTGCTGCAGATGAAAGACACCCTCTTAAAAGAAATATCTGCGGTATTTGCTAATGTGTCCTTTTTTTTTTGGATGGTAATTTCTTTTTCACGAAAAGAGAGATCTAAGTAACACTTCACACAGTAAAGCTGTTTAAACAGTGATTGCCAATTGAATGACAGACTCACTGACTCAATGACAGATTCGATTTAACAAAGGCATAATAAGAATCGTGCTTTGTTTGATACTTCTTAATTGAGAAAAGAAAAACGTGACTGAAATGTGATTTGAACTGCTTTTTATATCTGATTTGTCTTTTGTTTTAAGAAAGAATTTTGGGATAAATTGGAACAAGAGACAGAAAATAAATATGTGTTTAGGCTTATACATTGCACTAAAGATTCAATCTAAAATATTTGATGTATTTTTCAGAAGTGATTAAATAAAATTTGTTATATCGAAAAAAAGTAAAAATAATGCTCTGTTGTTAAATAATAGCCCTGTTTCAGAGTGTTTAATATCAATAAAGCTAATATTGATATTGAACACTCTGAAACTAAATAAAAGCAAATTGTTTCTTATTACCTCATCATGACTGTATATCATATTATGTTAAATACGAGTGATATATAGTATACAATTTTATTGCTTATTCTGTGCTCTATATAAGTGTACATTTTGTTCTTCTATAAATTTCAACAATTTTAAGACAGTCTTAAACAAATAGAAACATGAAACCCCACAAAATACAGATCATTTTTTCTGTATGAATATAAACTTCAGGACACTGCTACCCAAATAACATGAAACATTAATGCTGCATTTTGGAATGATGCAGATAATGTATCCACAGTGAAGATAATTTGAGAAGTTCAAATCAGGAGATATGAGCTTAAAAAAATGAATTCTGTGTAATATATGAAAGCGCCCTTTATAATAATGATTTGAGGGCAAAAGTTAAAGAGCTAACCCTATAATAATTGTTAGAAAATTTTTGTTGTGGCATTCGCTGTAGTAGGCATAGCGTGATTCCTTTACCATCTATCCGTAGATGATTAGGCTGTGCTAGAATAATATGCCGGTTCTCGCCAGATAAAAAACTCCTAAAATCAACTTTTTTTCGTAAATTTATAATTTGCTAGTAAATGGGGATAAAAGTCTGTATGGCCCAGGTGCCCCTTTCTTAACACATTCCCTCGAATGATTTGATCATTGCTCCAGATCGATCTTATACAGATATTAAAATGGAATCGAATCTGTCTCTCATATACGCAAATAAATTAATAAGGATCTTAAACGAGATAAATGATACTTATTCTGAATAATGACCTGGGTGTCGCTTCACAGAAGGGATGTACTCGAAAGAAACATCATAGATGGCCTGAAGTAACGAACGTATTAACAGTAATTAATATAGATCGCATTCTAATTATTTAAACATTTCATCAAAATATACATTTTCTGGAATATTCTTTATAAGAAAAGAACTATTGCTCCTGTAAAAAATCATTTTAATTTTTAAAACAAATTCATTTAAATTAAAAAAGGGGGGGGAAACGATAATTAGATTTCTGTAAGTGTTGGGAACGAGCAGGCCGATTGTCTAGCAAAAGAGAGACTACTTCAAATGAGATATTCGGCACTGTCACTCCATTCTGTAAAATTGTATACTACTGTGTCCAAAAAGTAAGACCAATTTTCAATTTAAAATTCTCAGGGCTTATCGAGCTTCAATTTTCTTTTCTTTTTAGGTTGCTGGCACTGTCCTTGACATCTGTGTGAAATTTGACGCCAAAATATTCATTAGTGTTCGAATTACGCTTGGCTTTGTGAGACGCTAAAACTGATCCCGGCAATTTTTGAAATGTCTGAATGAATTGAGCAAATAACTTGCATTCAATTTTGTTTGCGGAAACGTATAGAATGTTGCAGAAGGCATTCGGTGAGCATTCCTATACCGGAAAGAAATGTTTAGAAGTGGTATAAACAGTTCAAAGAAGGCAGAGATGAAACAAAAATGAAACATCGTAGGCCAAAAATTAAACATCGTACCACAAACACCGTATTCAAACCGTATGACTTCTGACTATTCCTAAACTCGAAAGACCACTCGGGGACACCGTTTTAAGTCGATTGAAGAAATTCAACGTGATTTGTCGTGCGCTTTGTCATCCTTGCCGATGACTTTTTGGCATGCAATTGGAAAAAAGTTGGCATAAGTGCATTGTGTCCGGAGGGTATTACTTTGAATGCGATGAAATAAATTTGAAAGAATAAATAAAGAGTTTTTGAAAAAAATTGTTCTTACTTTTGGGCACAGTAGTATCAAACAAATAATGACTAATAGCCAAAATTACAAATTCAAGATGGGATTAAGTCAAAGCGTTAGAGAGCTAATGTCGTCGCGGATTGTTGGGTATTGTCCAGCCAGGTATTACAGCATGTTGTCACCCAGTTCCATCTTCTGACTGGCCATAGCTCTTAGCAGAACATCCCCCAACGCAATAAAATCTTTTCGAACCCTGGCTTACAACTATGTGATTCAGCAGATCCAATGAACAGAGGCCACCTCCAACGATGTGCGGGACTTGATGGCGATTTGAAGACAGTTCTACTGGCGTGCGAGAGAAGCCCTTAAGACAATGACTTTGGTCATCTTTGTATTTTTTGAATGTTTATTCATTTGTATATTTTGCTTTGTTATTATTATTATTATTATTATTTTACTGGTACTTGCCTTGCCATTGAAATAAAAAAAAGATTTCTGTTAGTGTACTTTTTTTAGAACATTTATAAATACATTTAATAGTTGTCGCTACCAGAAAACATGCGAAAGGGACTTATTATTCACAGTTGGGATGTGCAAAGGGGCCGTCTTGAGCCTCTCTAATCAAAGAACTTATGCTCTTTTAAATGGGGTAAAATCCGAGTCGCATTAAGAATTTTAAGAGGAAAAAAATTATTTAAAGGAAAACAATTATTGTCGATCGTTGAAAAGAAAGAACTGCTTAAAAAGAAGAGAAAAAAAAAATAAAAATTGTTTAAACAGTTGGAATCAGTCAAAACTTTCACGTTAAGAGAAGTTTTTAATCCAAAATCTAAAATCTGGACATTCATTATGATTGACACTGAGAAAAATATTCAGTTTAACTTCAGAATTTTTGAAGTAAATCATCATCACAAATTGACAAAAAAGTAAGTCAGAAAGGAGCAAGTTAGTTTGGAGGAAATCAGCTATGAAACTTGACAGAGAAAACCAATGAATAAAATAGGCGAAATAAACGGATCAAAATTAATTATAATTAAAATTGATTTAAACATTTTAAAACGATATTTAAAATAGAGTGCTTAAAATAATGTCTTGTGTAATATAATGCTATGGTTGTTATAAAACATTCCAAAACTTTTCAAATGCTAATAAATTTTTGATTTCAACTAATAAAACCTTTATGATTTTATTGGAATGCAGAACTTTTAAGAAGGATGAAACAATAAAAAATGAAGTCGGTTTCTGAAAAAAAATCAAAAAACTAGTGAAGTCTTATGCCACAGAATCTGTCTGATGTTCTGATAAGAAAAAGCAGGCTGATGACCAGTCGGCTAGCTCTCTGGCCTTGGGTGTCACAGGCTTCAGATTCGAACCCTGGCTGTGTCATAGATCTTTGTTAGTGGTGGAATCCCCGTTAAAATGGTTCCGGTCTAATTAGTTTAAAGTGCTTAATTACAAAATAGCTTAAATAAATTAATAATAATAATTTATTTAAATAATTAACTTAAATAAACAAATAATTAGCTTAAAGTGCTTAATTAGCAAAATAGATTAAATAAATTATTAATAATAATTTATTTAGCTTAATTAACCTAAATAAATAAATAATTAGCAATAATTAGCTTAAAGGGGTTTAATTAGCAAAAATAGCTTAAATAAATTATTAATAATAATTTATTTAGCTTAATTAGCTTAAATAAATAAATAATTAGCAATAATTAGCTTAAATAAATAAATAAAATAAAATAAAATAAATATAAAAACTAAAAGAGTGACAAAAAATAAATCTGATCCTAAAAACTATACTGTAACCGTGCTTCCTCCTATGCAATGCAAGAGCGCCCCCTGAGCGTTCAGGAGAAAGATGGCATTCAGCAGACCTCGACACTTTGTTAGCGCAGAACTGAGAAATGTTTAGTTTGTAACATCTCATCCCGGGAGGAAATATATTAAACGCAGTACTGCGTATAAGATTGCCTTACAGAAAACAATATATTCAGCGCGGGGGTTCTGGGTTTCTTTATTTTTTGGCTTAGAAGTGAATCCTTCCACGATTTTATAGTTATATGTTTTTAATTGTGTTAAATATTGTCTGCCTCTAATTGTGTGTATATGGTGTTTGTGGGTGAATAAATACGACTGCAGGACTTCTTAAACGATTGTCTAGTCTCAAACAGCCACACCCTGTTACAATCCAGAGTTGCTCCAAAACCACAACACTATAATGCTAAAAATTAAGTTCCTTTGAAATTTTCATTCAATATACGTATACTTTTTTGCAGAAATTTTCCAAGTCCATATTTTACTAGTGATTTTTTTTTTTGCATGTTTTTTAAATAGCATATGCTTTTAACTAAAAATGAAAAAAAGGATAGTGTAAAAAGCAAATCTATCTTAAACTTGTACCTACATCAACCTACACTTAAACCTACATTATCTACATTCATGCAAAAACCTTTTTGGTAGTTTCCTTTGTATAAATATCATGACTTGACGACTTATATGCAAACGTTTTCTGACAAGTGTATACGTATCGCTAGAAGTAGGATGCTTCCACGATTTTATTGTTATATGTTTTTAAATGTGTTAAATATTGTCTGTCTCTAATTGTGTGTATATATGGAGTTTGTGGGTGAATAAATAAAGTATATTTATTTATTTTAGTAAAGTATTATTATTTAGTTAGTATTTAGTATATTTATTTTAGTAAGTTACATGGAATGAAACTATAAATAAGATGAGCACACTAAACGAGGTCGAAACGTGTGATTCAATGCTTAAGTAAGAGTAACTCCTTTTTCAGTGTCATTTTCAGCTATCTATTTCACTAATGTTTATTTTACCAACTGTTCCCTAAAATGTCATGTGCTTTCGAAATTAAGCTTATATAATGATAGTGTAAAAGGGTAAATTATGTCTATTATTATCCTTTTTAGTACCATTACATATCTAATATGTCTGCTGTTATCTTTAAAAAAACAATGGAGGAAAAGGAATTATTACAAAAATATTAAAATTAGCATCAAAGTAGAAGTAATCATGAGATCATAGCTGAATTTTAAAGCAGTCAATAGGGAATATCTTGAAACCCTAAAACAGATATTATCAACGATTCTGATTTCTTTTACGAAACGTGATCATTTTCTGAGACAAATGACTTTTTCCTGTTTACAATATAAGAGAGCGTAATCCGGAAACGCAAAATTTACCCTATTCATAAATAAATACAAAAACATGATCTTTTATTTAAAACATTTGATTTCGTACTAGAAAAAAATTATAAATTTACAACGAAGAAAAAAATGAAACATTAAATTGTTCATAAAATGTTTTTTTTTTTTTTTTCACGCATTGCCACTGAAATTAAAAACTTCTTTTTTAATATTTAAATTTCTTTTAATTTGAATTTCTAGCATTGCTTATATTATTATAATATTTTATTAATATGGGAAAGGTTATATAATTTGAAGTCACATATAGTAAAAATTCATTATTTAAAAAAATATATACTAGAAATCACTCATTTTTTAGTACGCTTTTATTAACTTCACCTGTATGTTTGTATGTATGTGACTGACTTTTTTTCCCTGGAGATCTGTTTCTCCTCATATACACTATTTAAGCTGCAAAGAAATATTTACAGGCATCTTTCAGAAAGAAAACAGTTGATTCTTTTTAATACGCTTTCATATTAGTTTCACCTGTATGTTTGTTTGTTTGTTTGTAACTGACTCTTTGGGTTCGATTTTTGCCCTACTTTAAGCGATCAGATTTAATTGAAACGTTGTAGACTTATCAAGGACCGACGACACTAAAATAGTTTGATAGGTTTATTATCTCATCATGATTAAGATCGCCAGTTAGAGGTTTTATTTTAACTGAGGAAGAGCAATTTAACCCATGTAGAATGAAAGTATTCAGTAAAGACATTCAAATCTACGTGGGACAGTGGCACAACGGACTATTCGCATTTAGCCTTTGTTTTACTCACAATTACGTTATTGTAAGTACTATAGTTCCACTCCTCCGTATCGGGACCTCATTTAAATATATTTTAAAAACACTAAAAAACATGCTTTAGAGTTAATCAAACTATAAAGTAAAAATAAATGAATAGTTTAAAAAAACTAAAAAAACACGCTTTTAGAGTTAATCAAACTAAAAAGTAAAAAATAACTTAATAGTTTAAAAAAAAAAAAACACGCTTTTAGAGTTAATCAGACTAAAAAGTAAAAAAAAATTATTAACATAAGAATAAAATGACTGACGAGAAAATGAATGTCACTGTTCTAAAAGCGTGGGGTGCTTTGTATGACATTTTTAAACTAACTCTGCATTTCGGAATGAAACTAGTGAAAAATTCTAACGATTGATGTCGAGCACCTCATGCTTTTAGAACAGTGACATTCATTTTCTCGTCAGTCATTTTATTCTTATGTTAATAATTTTTTTTTTTTACTTTTTAGTCTGATTAACTCTAAAAGCGTGTTTTTTAGTTTTTTAAACTATTAATTTATTTATCAGTTGTGAATCAACTGTCAGACGCTCATTATTTATCAATTATGGATCAACTATCAAATCCCTCATAATTGATCAATCTTATATATTTAGAATAACACATATTTGATTTCTTATTAATGTAATATTTTATTTATGTAATGTAATAAAAAAGTGTGTCACATTAGTGAAACTAAGAATTCAAAACAAAAATGCAAGTATTGTCGATGGCTGAGAAAGGACATTTTGGATAAAAATTGTTTAAACACTTGGAACCAGTCAAAATTTAATGATAATATAAATATTATTTTTGTGCGTACTTGTATTTGAAGTACAAGGTGTATTCATATTTTATAAACGAGTTTTGTGTGCATTTGTATTTACTGAATTTTAAAAAAGAACTGTAACATTTAGAATCGAAGTTTATTTTTTCTTCTGATTCTTATTTTTTAACTGGTGAGTAATAATAAATGAAGAAAAGATTATTATTTATTCTACTTTAATTAAACAAAGACCTAATTATTTACTTTTAAATTGCATTGTCAAACTATTTAATTAAAAGATGCCACCAAAAGAATCACTAAAGGGTATTGACATCACAATTTTTGATGTGTTCTTATTTACCTTTCTGATTAATAATTGCATTTTATATATTTTTTATTCATATTATTTTTTTCCTTAGTAAATAGTTCGTAGACATTTGATTGAAAGAGATTAAGAATTGTTTTAGAAATCCTTTTAAAATGAAAATGATAAATTTTCTTTTAAAATCTTTTTGTTCGTTTCAAACATTCTATTTTTTGACGTCAAATTTTCTTCTCATTCTAAATTTCCTTTTATTTAAATTCATTTTTAAATTTTTCATAAAGAAATAAATTAGTGTGTTTAATTTTTGGTTATTAATATTTTGATACAGCATTATTTAATTTAAAATGGATGCAAAAATGCCTATTTTCTAATTTAAAAATATTCGTTGATTTGTTTACTCTGATTTTTATCTTACACTAAAATTTTTATATCCTTATAAGGTAAGGATGTAATTCTGTTAATTGTAATTCTTATTTATTTAGCTGTGCATTTCAATTAATTACATATTACAAAAAGGTTTGTAGTACATAAATCGTTGCGAATATAAACAAGATTTCCAAAAATTAGCATTTTTTGTTCTGTTACATGATGTTATAACTTTATATAAAAATAAAATTATTTAAAAAAAATAAATTTTTATCTCCATAAACAAACTAATATTATGGAAAAATAAAATTGAATTTATGAGATATTGCAAAAATTGTGAGACAAATTAAATATAAATAATAATCTTATGAATCTGTTTTTGAAATCACTCTTCAGTACATATAATGTAAACAACGAATAAAACATATATATGTCGGATGAAAATAAATATTATTTAAGACCAAATTATTATTTAAAAAAAAATAATAAATACATGTAAATTATCGGATTCACCTAGTTTGTTTTTATCAATTAAAAGGTTAGGTAACATAATAATTTAAAATAATTGTTTTTAAAATGAAAAATATTGTTTCATCTTGTTTACAATTTTTTTCGATAATAAATTTTTTAATGAAAAATTGAAGATTGTTTCTGCTTTTTCTCTAAAAATTAAATTAATTTAAAAATTTATTGACATGAAAATTATAGTTTTACTTAAATCATTATATTACTTACAAGTTTATTAAGTAAGGATTAATCATTGACCTATTGAATCCTTCCACTGAAGGATTAATTCATTGTGATGTTATTTTGTAAAAGAGAGATATAAATCGATGCATAAAAAAGACACATAAGTGATATCTTGCAATAATTAAAAAAAAAAAAAAAAAAAACTACTCACATGAACTTGCTACTTGTCCGACTTCTATGTAATAAAAAAGAAAAAAAGTACATTTAACATTTTTATATTAATTTGGATTTAAAAATGTTGACATTTTAAAGCAATTTAAAATAAATAATAACATTCTCAAAACAGGTTTTGGTTTGGTTTACGTGGCTCTACGGTGATCTTGTGCACACTTTAGGCTAAACAGACCGGGACCTACAGTTTAAAGTGGATTCCGAACCACTACAAACATCCATGGCACCACCTGGGCTCAAACCCGAAACCTGTGGTACCGAGCGCCAGAGCGTTAGCCACTCAAAACAGGCCTCTCAAAACAGGCAGCAGTGTCTATATGATTCCCGAGATATATTCAACAATCTATTTTATTATTATAAATATTATAATTTATTTATTTTAATTTAATAAGCGTTTTCTTAAATATTTTGATTATATACAAAAAAAAAAAAAATTGGATGAATTTTTATAAAATTGGCTCAAACAGAAATTTTAAAGAAACTAGAATATTTCACTTACTTCTTGCTACATCCGTCTATTTTAATCTTCCTATATATTTCTGGATAAAAATCCGTCTTTTTAAATACTATACCTTCGAAAAATTTCCAATATTTCTGACACACTTGTTTGTTCACCTTGGTGGCTTTAAATGAATACCTCAGTTTTAATTCCTTTCTGGAACGAAACCATGATGTTTCATAATCACCTGCTAAGACTTTCTACCCAATAACGGGCAACAATACCAGCTGTCTCTCAAGCATGTATACACACTTTAATACCATACAGAGATAACATTAAAGCAACTCGTGCCCAATTAAAGTTCCGAATGTTTAATGCCGATAATTACATCACCTTTGTCTTTAACACCTATATCTGTAACATTTTAATCTGAAATGACTTTATTTGTAATCTTTAAAGCGACTAGTCTTTCTTAAAATTCTGATTTTTTACGTAACAAATTTCGCTCAGCTCTCTTGTTATGTTATTCTTATGTAGAATTATCACAGAATAAAGATTCACAGAGATTTTTCTTGTGGCCAGAATCAACAAATGGAAATTTTATTTTTAAAATACAATCAAAAACGTTTTTTTGAAAGATAAATATGACAAGGAACATGACGCAGTTTTAGTTTAAATAAAAGTTGCTGTTGTACAAATGCAGCTGGCAATATAGAGACAGTTTATCTTTAAGCCAGAAGCAAGGGACTGCGCCGCTGTTACTCACCGTTGGGAGGGGGCACGTGTAGCTTGAGGCTATGCTACGGACGCGAGTAACACTATTCCCATAACTCTCTATGATCCTATTAGACCGGGACCTACGGTTTAAATGGATTCGAACCCTACTAACATCCATGGCACTGCCGGGACTGTGGTACCGAGCGTCACGCAGCCATTCGGCCATCAGTTTAAATAAAACGTAACCATTTAAAAATTAGAAAAAAATTTTATTTAATCTTTTCTATGGTAACGTCGTAACGCGCCAAAGCGCGATCGCCGTTTCGGCCATCAGACCCCAGTTTAAATAAGCAAAGTAACCATTTAAAAATTAGATTGAAAAAAATAGGAGCTGTTATTTTATTTAATCTTTTCTTTATAGTGAGGTATGCTTTTAAGTAAAAAGGATGCCTTTAAAGATGAAGGTCCGTTGCAGCGTCGCGATCGCCATTCTGCACATGCACACTGAATTTCTTTATCGGGGTATCTACATACGCCATTTTATAAGCATTCGCTTGCATCTATTTATTTATGCGTATTTAAAATGCCTTCAGATGTTTGAAATCCCACCGATTGCAAAATAGGCATGCACTGTTGCTCATTTCCGAAATGCTGAAAGAGGCAAAATTCATCTGGAAGTGGAAATTCATCTGCAGAATGGTGAAGTGTATGGAGAAAACTCTACGAGCAATGGTATACTAATAAAAAAAATTATGTAGGCTATATGAATATAAAAGAAAAATGAAAGTAAATAACCGAATACTGATGAAGCATCATGAGTCGCTCATTTTACACTGGAAACATTACATCTCATGGAATTTAGGCATACAACTTCACCCAAGTTTAAGCAAAGTTCATAGTGATTTGGTTTGGTTTGTCGCTCTACGATCATCTCGTGCACACGAGGGCTAAACAGACCGGAACCTAAAGTTTAAAGTGGTTCGAACCACCAACAAACATACATGGCCCCGCCGTGTGCTCGAACCCAAAACCTGTGATTCTGAGAGCGTTAGACACTCAAAGCGTTAGACACTCGGCCATTCAGGCCAAGTTCATATTGAAATTCAAGCAAACCATTTCAGCCAGAAAAAAATCATCTGCACTTTAGTTTGGGAAAGGAAAGATATTTTGCTCGAGCATTTTTGTCTCAGAGTAACACAGTGAATATACATTATTACATTAACATTGTAAATAGTATATTGTAATACATTAAAAAACCGCAATTCAATGCAAAAGAAATGATCATACTCAATAGAAGGATCATTTTGCTACATGACAATACTCGTTGAACCCATTTGAAAAACTTCATCATCCTCCGTATGGCCATGAGCCTCAAGCGATTGCCACTTGTTTTCACACTTAAAAAAGTTCCTTGTGGTGGCAATAAGTACTCCTTAAAGAGCTCTTTGAAGCTTGAGCTCCTAGAAGCTCCTTGTGTGTGGTAATCGTTACAACGAAGATGATCTCAAAATAAACACGCTTGAGTAGTTAAGAAATTAGGCGGCAGGTTTCGTAAATTAAGAAGCTGGTCGTACGATAGGCTAAGTGCCCTACTATAGGTAGAAATTACGTAATTGAATTTAATTAAAGTTTCCGTAGTTAACGTTAATTAGCAATAAATTTTTAATTAATTTAACTAAACAACAATTATTTTTCAATTCCTTCTGTTAGCTCACACTCTCCCTATATATATATCTTGTTCAAATTTTCAATCGTTCATAAAATACATTTTATTCCTCCACTCAAGTTCAAATACATTTTTTTGAACTTGTAGTGGGTGACACTGATGTTAATACAGTTTTTTTTCAAATATTAATTCCTTCATTAAATTTAATTCATTAATTATATTTTTTTTTTCAGATTTAAGTTGCATGTATCTACCAATAGTTGGCGCCCGATAAACTTACAAAAAATGAATGAAAATTATTTATAAAGGACTTTCTGCAATATAGTGAAAAAAAAAAAGTAGGAATTGATTTTAAATTTTTTATATATATTACTTGTTTAGTTCTGGACTAAAATGAATTTTTTATGATGCCTTGTATATTTTTAAAGTAAATATGGGTTCATTCGTGACACAGTGAATTTCATGCTGTTTGACAGATATTGTACGTGATGAATTTCAGTCCCCAAAAAACGGGCGAATAGCTGCTCGTTATTGATTGCTTACATTCACATTATATTAGTTTTTTAAATGAGAAATGAAAATGAAGACATTTTGAGTGAGGATAGCAACGATGTATCATAGGATGGTCCGGAAAGTTTCAGTGATGAATCAGAGAGGATTATAATTCTGATTCTAACTCAAATCCGATTTCAATTCAAACGAATGAAATTCATACTTTAAAAAAAATGAGTGAAAATAAATGTAATTGTTTAATAAATAAATATAGTCAGAAATAAATGTAATTGTTTTTGACAAGTTAACTATCGCAGATTAAATGATGCGGTTGAACTGAGGCAATGAGCCTTAAATCCTCTTTTTGCTCCTCTAAATATGCTTAATTCGAGTTAAATATATGGATTTTAAAATTCTACTTACTTCGATCACAAAATGTTTCATTTGACTAAGATCCACAGATCCAAGCCCAAATTTCCGACTCTGTAGGACCAACCTGTCCTCACACTCTAGTTCATTCGTAAAAATCCCCTCACAAAGACAATAAAACACGTTTATTCTTTCTTCTCTTAGTAATCATAGGTCCAAGCCACCATGTAGTTCACTCTCGTAGATCGCACACAACACTAAACTTATTCTCCGCTATGGATTCTGCATATGCATGCACTGAACATGCAAGCAGCTGCGACAACTTCCATCATTCTTAAATTGCAAAATGACATTTTGTGTTTATCTCTGTCATAATATCGGAGCAGTAATAGTGAAATATGGAATCGGAATAAATTGTAAATTGAATGTCGAGTCGTTGGTGCAAGTTACAATAAAGATCCTAATCTAATTAAGTTGTTCTTTCCAATCCTGATGCAAGACTTACTCATTAATTCATCAACAACCAGATTCAATTGTTCAAGTAATAAAAAGTATTAAAACTTTGACTATTAGAACCCCTATTCGACTTGAAGGGTGGGTTTCTTTTCTTTATTACATTAGAGTGGGCCTTTGGCACTAAAGTAACACCAAGTATTTATAAAGCTGAAATTCTATTAGATTCATTAGGAGAAAGAGCGTCTAATACAAAACTTACTTAAGTGATAAAGATATTTTGAACTATGAGACAATAAAGTCAGTTGTGTTGTTAGGATAGGATCCTTCGCATGTTTAGTTAATTTCTAAAACATGCTTAGATAATTTTAGAAAAACTCAGCTCCTAAATGAATCTCATATGCAGTTTAAGTCTTGCTTAACAATTAATTTTGAGCATTATTTAAAATTAAGAAATATGATTACTTTCTAAACATTAAAACAACTGATAGTTTCCGATAAATTATTTCAAACTTTAGATAGGTATATCGAATTTCACATAAGGCAAACAGATAGTTAGTTCGTCCCAAATAAATTAGCTGATGATTGGGATATTTATGTTTCATCAGTAGGGAAGCCAATTTTCTAAAGCACAAGTAACTTTCAAAAAGAATAAAACTAATTTTAAATATTCTAAAAGTCAAAAAAAGTTTTTCTTTCTGAAATAAAAGATTGAAATTGTTTTTTATGTAATAAAAACTACCACATATCTAATTGTCTAAATTATTTAAGAATGTCAGTGAATGAGAGAATAGATTTTGTAAAACAAAATCATAGATGCTTTAATTGTTTACAGATCAGTTGTTCAGTTTCCAAATGCAAATCAAAAGTACTACTGTGTCCAAAAAGAAAGATCAATTTTCAATTTAAAATTCCCGGGGTTTATGAAATTTCAATTTTTTTTTTTTTTTAGGTTGCTGGCACTGTCCTCCACATCTGTGTGAAATGTGACGTCAAAATATTCATTACAGTTTGAGTTACGCTTGGCTTTGTGAGACGCTAAAACTGATTCCGGCAAAAATTCCATTTTTGATATGTTTAAATAAATTGAGTAAAGAACTTGCATTCAATTTGTTTGCGGAAACGTATAGAATGTTGCAGAAGACATTCGGGGAGCATTCCTATATCGGGAAGAAATGTTTAGAAGTGGTACAAACAGTTCGACCACCAACCTCAACCGGCGAAGCTCAGTTCCAAAACATTAACGTTTTGGTGCTTTCAAAGCGTCGATTTCCAATTAGAGACCTTGCTGACGATGTTGGAATTTCAAAAGGATCGGTCAATTCCATTTTGGGCCTCAAACGCGTCAAATCTCGAAAACACTGAATGCGCCAGCTCACACTGCATTGATTCTTCGTGACTTTTCGCCAAACATGTGACCCATATCGTCCCACAACCACCGTATTCACACCGTGCTACTTCCGGCTATTCCCTAAACCCAAAAGACCTCTCCAGGGACTCCGTGTTGAGTCGATTGAAGAGATTCAACGTGAATCAGCGCGCGCTTTGAAGGTCATCCCTACCGATGATTTTTAGCATGCACTGAGGATTGGAAAAAAAGTTGGCTAAGTGCATTGTGTCCGGAGGATTCCTTTGAAAGCGATGAAATAAATTTGGAAGAATAAATAAAGAGTTTTTGAAAAAAAAAAAATAATTGATCTTACTTTTTAGACACAGCAGTATATTATCTCCTAATGAGATGAGAAAGTAATGAAATTATTTCCAAAACCGCACTCAAGCTCTGCAAAATCAAGCTCTACCTCCGCAGCTGAAGCGTTATGCCGACAAGTGGAAACACTTCACAAAACAGTAATAAAATATTATCAGTTTTGAATCGTATCTCGAAAGAAAACAAAACCATTTTATTAAGCACCGCGAAGTATTATTTATGTAATGATTCAGGAAAATTCTTAAGAAATGCAAGCGCTCTCAGATCAAGGACATATGGCTTGTTTTATGAAAGATTGAAGTTAAAAAAGATCTAGTAGGATCTTGTGTAAATGATTCGTCTTTAAATATTAAATCACATGTTACTGCCAAGTTAAGAAGTAATCAAATAGCGATAAAAGAGACAGTTGAAGTTTTTGATCGTTCCCCAAATTAATAATATAACTCCCTAGTAAAATATTAAATATTAATTTGTAAGATTTGAGTAATATTGAATTAGCGGATTAACGATTTAACGATTTAACATTCCAGATTGAATAGAAATTTTATTAGGCGCAGAGGTTTTTTTTAGCCTTTTGAAATCAGGATATATCCTCCTGAATCTAGCTTAGTTTTACAAAATTGGTGTTTCGGATATCATACTATATTCCCGAGAATGTTCCTATTAATTTAAATGAAAATATTAAATGTGGATTAATTAGCGACAATTATGAGCCCCTTAGACAAAACTATTAAATACTTCTGGGAATTAGAAAACATAGAAATGAATATTCCTCCTAATAATGAAACCCTGATATGTGAAGACCATTATAAGAATAATTTTTATATAGATAAAAAAAAAAGGCAAATATGTTTTTAAAGAAAATCCTATATGTTTGGGAAAACCTAGAGATATTACGTTAAATTTATTATGGAATCATTAAAAAATGTTAATTGTTCAATTCCTACTATTAGTTCACACTCTCCCTATATATATATATCTTGTTCAAATTTTCAATCGTTCATAAAATACTTTTTATTCATTCACTCAAGTTCGAATACATACATTTTTTTTAAACTTGTAGTGGATGACACTGGATGTTAACACAATTTTTTTCAAATATTAATTCATTAATTAAATTTAATTAATTAATTATATATATTTTTTTTATTTAAGTTGCATGTATCTAATAATAGATGGCGCAAGATGTAAGAGGAAAATTTCAACTTTATTTGTAAAGAACTTTTCTGTTATATAGTGAAAAAAAAAAAAGTAGGAATTGACTTAAATTTTTTTTTTTTATATTATTTGTTTAATAAGAAAGTTAAATTTATCATGGAGATGATTAATAAAAGATTCTGTCTACTTATTGTTATGTATAAATTTTTTTTCGTGAATATAAAGACATGGGTCACATAAATGAAATTAAAGAAAGTGAAAAAATTGAGGGTATTTATTATATATCTCACTTAGGTATATATCGTCCTGACAAATTAAAAACAAAACTTCGTATCGTGTTTAAAGCGTCTTCCCTTACAACAAAAGGAAATTCGCTCAATTCTTTATAATTTAACGGTGGTATAATACACAACGACAGATGTAAAAGACTTATATTTTGTGCCTTCTAAAGTGAACATGTACATAAACTCCAAGGAACTAAAGTATATCTACATGTAGACAAATGTAGATATACTTCACACATGTAGAACTGACTTATCTACATGTAGACACATGTAGATAAACTCCAAGCGATTGAATTATGATGGAGTGAACCACCATTCTTAGTGAACGAAGAGTATCCGAAGAGCTAGTGCAGTATGAAGAAAAAGCTGTCGACAGTAAATTTAGTGTGTGTTATGGAGCATTATACTGTTATTATACGGTTATTACTGTGGATCTTATATACATTGTTTATGATGTTCCTCTTTCACAAAATTCAAGAGAATTATCATTTGGTGCAAAGGATTCATAAGCAATAAAAGAAACTCATTACATCGAACTGGTACCCAAACAACTAGTTAACTTTCAGAATCAGTGTCGTGCATAATACAAAACACTCAAAGAATTAGTTTCAAAAGAAATTCAAAGCTTGGAGAAGGGTACTTATATCCCAAACAATAGTTAATTTTTAAATTTGGTCCATTGTCTATTTTTAGATAATGATAGATTATTAAGTAAGAGTAGAGAGAAGAGTAGTAGAGATTAAGAGTAGGTGGAAGACTCAGAAACTCTGATTTATCCTATAAATAAAAATGTCGCTGATTATTCCATCTAAATATAACATTTATTATTAATAACATTAATTTTACTATTAATGTTATTAATCATAAACATGCAGGTGCTGAAACGTCCCTACCCTTGATTAGATTTTTAGAAGAGAGGTCGAAATACTGTTCGAGAGATAA
This sequence comes from Caerostris extrusa, assembly GCA_021605095.1. Classification (NCBI taxonomy): domain Eukaryota; kingdom Metazoa; phylum Arthropoda; class Arachnida; order Araneae; family Araneidae; genus Caerostris; species Caerostris extrusa. The sequence goes on from BPLR01015066.1 coordinate 38,954, forward strand.
TTTGTAATTGCATATACCATTGACCAATAAAAAAAACTGTCACAATGTAATGGCCATTTGAAATGAGCAATAATTTTTGTTCATTTCAACTTTTTTTCATTGCATGACATGAATCATAAGAGAAAAACTAGTAAATTAGCCTCACGCACGCAGCCTGTGGTGGGCCCAGGCATTCCTACTAGCAGATTTCAAGACAAGAGATGTTTTCTTTTGACGGGGTAAGGATTGTCAGCCCTACGCCGAACAGTCATGTTAGACTGGGACCTACGACTTAAAGTCGATTCCGAAAACCACTGCAAACATCCATGGCATCCATTTACAGAAATCGAAGAAAATTTTGGTTTAAGGTATTTTGAGGTATACTCTGGAAAACAATTAAACTCTAACAGTTACGGTTACCATCACAAAATTTCGAAACTTTTAAATGGCAACACCTACTTTGGAACTACTACCGTTTTTCGAATGTGATCTCCGCAGCAAAAAACTATAAAAGGCTTTGGAATGCTACCTGTAGCGCGAAAACCGCCGACACTAGACAGACTACTACTACACAACACCCCATCACTGTGCCTAGAGCTGAGTTGCAGTTCGGGAATGACGTGGGTGAGAAGTCTGATTGGGCTCTGTGGCGCTCTACGGTCTTATAAGACCGGGACCTATGGCTTAAAGGGGATTCCGAACCACTACAAACATCCATTGCACCCCGGATTCGAACTCGAAACCTGTGGTACCGAGCGTAAGAGAGCTAGCTACTCGGTCATCAGGCCCTGCACTAGACAGACTAAGAAGAAAAGTGAAAAAACCAATAACTTCAGAAAAACAACAGACAGCAAAACATTTGTTGTGTTTCACAATTTTCTATTCGACATCCTTCACATATGATGACATTTTTACACGCGACAGATTGTGTATAGCATTGAAGCACATACAATAACAAGATGAACTGTTGAACCTGACGTCTGAAGACATGTTTAGAGACTTTGCAGATTAAATGCATGATGTTAGACGGTAGGAAATTAGGAATTTAAGATATCTATATTGATATCTCCATCCGACGTCATGTGGATTCAAAATGGCTCTTCCCAATTTGTGAGGTCTTCTGTCAAACTTTTCTTAACACAACGGTTTAATGACAGAAATATCTCCCTCAATTTCACGTTTCCGTGGCCGGCAAGATCCCCCCGTTCTTACACCAACAGATTTCTGACTTTCAATATTTTCAACTCTACTATAATATTGAAGTTAATGTATATTTTAAAGCTAAAACTGCTGTATTTTTAAATTCTGACATAAATTATATAATAGAAATTATTTAAAAAATAATCTACATTTTTCAATATACGAAATCAACTAAAAAATTTCCCAAAATTTTCAACAACCAATAATAAAATGCTATTTTCCCATTTTTAAAAAATATTTTTATCTTAAAATTTTGAAATCAATTTTGTTTTAAAATTATAACACAACATATGTATTCTTGCCATTTTAGCATATAATAATACTTTTATAATCACAATAAAAATTCCTAATATCAACATCTTCACATTTCTGCTTGAATATGTACAATTAGCAGAAATAACACTACAGAGAAAACTTAAGACACAAAAAAACTTTACACGTATTTCTTTAAACACTAAAAAAAGAATCCCCATCAGTGATTAGAATACTAAATATTGCTTAATTGCATGTCTATGACAAAATAATCATAGATATGCAATTAGGACTGTTTTAGTTTGAAAAGATACTGGAATCTTTCAAAAAATACCGCGAGTCACACTACCAGGTAATTTCTGATGCATTTTGATCATTTCTTTCATTTTGTCAGCAACCTATGAAAGAAAGGACTCAATATTTATTAATAATTATCGATTATAACATTTTAATATTATGATTATAATTTTAACATTAATAATTAATCGAGTTTCATGCTTTTTGAAATCTTTACAGATAATAATATATAACCGCGAGAGGTTAATAATGGTAATCCTAACTGTGAGTGAGATTCAGACCAAGGTGAGCGCTAGGAGCGTCAGATCAATACCCATCATGCTTTTCAATTAATACTGTGGAAGAGGCACAGGGTGCCATGTGTATGTATATACTAACTGTGTAAATAAAAATTAATATAATTGATGTATTTCATCCTGACCAACGTGCTAGTATAGTTTAACAAGCTGTTACTGACTTTGTGATTTGATTAATTGTCCAACATCTGAATAATCCTGTAAGGAGAGTTGTGACTAATTGATGAAAGTTAATTCACACAATTTTGTATCTCGGAGCTATCATCTTATCATTCAACAAACACTCACATAGTTTTCTGCCTCATTATCCCACATTTATGTATGCGACAGTCTGTATGAGCTCCTACGTCTGCCTGTAACGTTATAAGGCACCTGACTGGAAATCATGTTATTACAGTGCTTATTATTTGTGCTAGCCCTCATAGCTAATTACCGCCACATATGTTTGAGGCAACGCTTGGCAGGTTGTCTCCAATGATGAATCACAATTCCATCAGAGTTTTGATGACATCCACGTGTATGGAGACCTCTGGTGACACTTTACTGCTGTCCACTGTTTAGAGAAGAACAACATGTGTAAAATTTTGAATGCCAAAGAATGGCAGTTTGGAGTGCCATTGTGTACAATACTCGATTTCCACTAGTAATATTCTGTGGCACTATGACAACCTAGCAATACGTACATTTACTTCAGCCCCAGGTCTTACTTCTCATGGGAGTGCTCTCAGGAGGCATTTTCCATTAGGATAATATTCAGCAGTACGATAGGTCTGAAAGGTCTGATAAGAATTGCATAAAGATCAATTTTTGTCTTGAGATTTAAGAATTTGAACTTAAATAAATTTTTAAACAATGGTAACATCTATTAGACTTAGATAGCCTATAATCAATTTCAAATGAGAAAAAAATATAATATATTTCATTATATTCAGTTAGAAAAATATAATATTTAAAAAAAGATAAAAAAAATAAACATTACTTAAAATTGATCATTCTTCCTTCCTCTCCGATAACATTAAAATGATTTTACCATGAAATAACGTAGAACAAAATTGAGAATTGTTGATTAAAATTTGAAATATTTCGGATTTTTTATTCCATAGCAGTTTCGGTGCGCAATTTGGATGAATTCATAATTAGCAATATTTTAAAATGAAACAATAAGTATATATATATATGTAATGAAATAAATGAATGAATTTACATTACCCTTTGTGCCAGTTGTTCAGGTGTAATAGATGGATCATAAGGAATTGGTTCACCAACAAAGGTTCTGAAAAAAAAAATTACAGTATTAATGATTTAAAATGAAAATACAAAAAGTGATTGGCCAATTCTTAATTCAATTGATAAAAAGTGATATTTCATGCTTTTCATATAGATTCAGATAATATTTCAAAAATATTTGGAAAAACAGGCTTTGTTATTCCCAAAATAATTGGAAAAACAAGAAGCATTAGAAATAACTGAACGTATGAAAACATGTTATTTATCATTTTGAATGTATGAAAATCATCATGTTTATCAATTTGAATGCAAGAAAAACTCATATTGAATCATGAAATTATTTTCAATTTGAATGCAAGAAAATCATCATGTTATTTATCATTTTAAACGTATGAAAATCATCATGTTATTTATCAATTTGAATACAGGAAAATCATCCATTCTTATTTATCATTTTCAATGCATAAAATTCATCATCAAGTTATTCATCATTTTGAATGCAAGAAAATCATTTGTGTTATTTATAATTTTGAATGCATACATTTGAATGCAGGTAGATGATTGTTGTAGAGTGGAAAGAATTTCTTTTGAGAAAATTAAATGCTGTATCAAAATAAAATTCCACTTTTGTAAAGGTCAATGGAGAATATCCTTAATATACAAATAAAAAAAAAAGTAAAAAAATTATTTTGTTTATTGTTCAAAATGATTATTGACTTTAGATATAAAAACCTCTCAAAATAACTCCTTTTGGACTAAAATGAAAAATTTAATCCACATTTGTTCTCAATTTGTTAACATAATTTCTGAGAAATTTTCAAGATTTAAAATAATTTATTTAATTATTATACATTGCAGATGCTAACGCAGTTGCCAAAAGCCGACTCATTCCTCATAACTTTAAGAAGCCACTCATCACGAACTTCAACTGCCCTAGGAAGTTGACATCATTTATTAGCAGACTCAGAACTAATCATTTCAGAGGGATGAAGATTCTCCCAGACAAGTCCAGGGAATACATCCCCTGCAGAAATGGCCGCAACGCTTTCCTAACATCTAAGCACATTCTAGAGTGCCCAGCACTTACTCCCCATGTTTTGCAATTGGGTAGGGTGCCATGAGTCCTGTATAGTGAAGCGCCGCCATTGCTTGCGGCCGCTATCGAGAAGACTTTTCACTTGGTCTAACATTGATAATTATATTTTAAATCCATGGACACGATAACAACAACAACAATTATTGTACAAATATATTGAAAAATAAGTACTTACTTTAGTTTTGTGGGGAACCCACCACAAATAGGGAGCAAAACAAGACGAGTCTTTTCATACCAATTACGCAGCCATTCTTAAAAAGAAATTATATATGACAAAATTATTATACAATTAATTTGAATGAAATGTTATTTATTCCTTTCAACATGAATCAGCTAAATTATTAAAATTAACTAATTAAGTCTACAAAAATGTATTTAAGTTGATCTGTAAACTGATTAATGAGGGAAAACTGAGTAATATTTTTTACTAGTTAAAAATTATAAATGCATTGATTCAAATGAGAAATTTAATCACATTTGGATCTCAATTTGTTAATACAATTTCAGAGAAATTTTCAAGATATAAAATAATTTATTTAATTATTGTACAAATATATTGAAAAATACTTATATTATTAAAGTTAAATATATTTTTCAAAACTAAAAATATTTTAAAACTTTATAGAGATCATAAATCAGCATTTATTTTATTGTTTTAGATGAAAATCCAAGGACAAGATGATGGTACAAATGATTTAATTAAAAATGAAAAATAGGCATGGTTCACTTCAAAATTTGTAAAAAAATTTTCAATATATTAAAAATTATATTAGGCTGTCACAAAAGAAAAAAGAAAAAAAAAAATAATCACATTATTAATTAAAAAATCTGTACTCAAATCTATAAACAGATTAATATATTTCAATTAATTGAACTTTATTTATTGATCAACTATTTTTTAATGTTGTAGAATTTAAAAAATGCTACAAAACATTAAAAAAAAAGCCCCTTTTTAATGTAAAATGTTTGTAGAATTGAAAAATATTTTAATATATGAATATTTCTTCATATGAGTGCATTTTAATTAATGCAATTTTTTATTTTGTATTAAATACTACAAAATTATGTGCTACATAATATATTTTTAAAAATTAAAATAATGAGATTATTTCAGAGTTTTTTATAATGGATGTTTCGTGCAATATTGCAATCAGGAATTTTTTATAGCTTTAAGGAATTGAATAAGCTAATTTTTATTTCTTTTTGTTGGTTTTTCTATATCTTCTTAATTAAAAATAATTCAGACATTTAAAAAATGTATAGTTAGATTTATTAATTCAGATTATTAAATCATTTCTTTAATTAAATTAATTTAATTTAAAAACAATTAAATGTTTAAAACGGGAATTTATTCTTTATAAAAATAAAAAAAAAAATCTTCTGATAGAAAATTTTTTTTAAAGTGATAACATTGGATTCGGGGGGAGAATTTAGGAATTCTTTTCTTAATAAAACAGCATTTTTACTATCATTAAAAACTAATAAATATCAATTATATAATAAAATATTAGTTTAAATTATTTTGGAGATTCATTTTATATAATAAAAACAAACTGACATGATAAATACAAATTGTCAAAATATTACTATTTCTAAATATTTGTAAGGATTTTTAATTAAATAAAATTAGATTAATGATAGCTTAATAATTTGGAATTATATTTTCCGAAATAAAACAAAGGGAAAAATCTTTAATTTATTAATAAGACTTTTTAGGACAATAATATTAAATTTTAGTTTTACTTGAAAGATCAGGGTGGCTACAAAAACTATGAAAACAGTTTTCCAGACATTTTCCTAATATCCTTGATTAAACTTACAACATTTCCCTGACTTACAGCTACTAATTATATTAATTTCCGAGCTATCTATTTACCTAGAAACATTGTATGTATACAATATACATTATTAAAAACACTTTGACCAGTTATTTATTTTGAAAAAAAATAATATATTTTTATGAAGTTTAATTAAAAATATATGATAAACATTCTAAAAAAATCTGCTAAAACAGTATATTAGAGAAAAACCCGAATTTTTTACAAGATAACCATTCTTATTGAAATAAATATAGATCAATTATTTCATTTAAAGTATTCTTATTAAGAGGATTTACATGATTTATTTTAATAACTGTCTTCTTTTTTAAGAAATTCGCGAACTGCAATACTTACTCCCACAATATATTTTTAAAAAGGCGATATCTTACCAATGAATTTTTCTTTTTTTTTTTTTCCTTCTGCATTATAACGTTTCGGCCTATGCGAACTAAAACGACTTCAGGCAAGGGACACTTTCAAGTTCATGGGAACACTTTATTTTTTTATCCATCCATCATTCGTTCGTTCGTCCCATTCCATCCATCATTCGTTCGTTCTTCCTTCATTCGTACCATCCTTCGTTCGCTTCCATTCATTCTTTGTTCTTTCCATACAACCTTCCTACGTTCGTTCCATCGTTCGGTCGTTCCATCCATCCATCCTTCCATCGTCCGTTCGTTCCATTGTTCAGTCGTTCCATCCATCCATCCTTCCATTCCATTCGTTCCATCCCTCCTTCGTTCGTTCCACCCTTCCTTCCTTCGTTCGTTCCATTCCATCCATCCTTCGTCCGTTCATTCCTTCTATTCGTCCTTCGTTCCATCGATCCATCCATCCTTCGTCAGTTCATTCAATCTATCTATTCATCCTTCGTTCCATCCATCCATTCTTTGTTCGTTCCATTCATCCAACCTTCCATCCTTCATTCGTTCCATCGTTCCTTCCATTCATCATTCCTTCCTTCGTTCGGTCCATCCATCCTTCCTTCCTTCGTTCCATCCTTCCTTCCTTCGTTTGTTCCATCTTTCTATCCTTCGTTCGTTCCATCCAGCCATCCTTCGTTCGTTTCATCCTTCCATCGTTCCTTCTTTCGCTCGTTCCATCCAACCATCCTTCCTTCGTTCATTCCATCCATCCTTCCTCCCTTCGTTCGTTCCATCCGTCCACCCTTCGTTCGTTCCATTCCATCGTTCGTTCCATCCTTCCTTCGTTCGTTCTTTCCCTCCATCGTTCGTTCGATTCATCCATAAATCATAAAAAACCCTTACGTAAGGCTGCCGTAAAACGGGATACGGTCCGAGTTGCCAAGCATGCTTGCCTACAAAATCGCCGATCTCGCGCATGATCGCTTTTGCACGATGCTGTAAAATCGATTCGAGCGAAATACTCTCGTCAGCAATTTTCTGACTTTTAGATATTTTTTCCAATTTCCCTGATTTCAATAAATTTCTGATTCTATCACCACCCTGTAAATACAATCAATATAAAATTTAAACTAATCCTAAATTTGATTCTGAGGTTGAAGCTACTTTGGGTATAACACATAGCCAATATTTAATTCATTGTGTTATATTAAATGCTTTTTATTAAAAATAAAGACAAACAAATTAGACGTACTTTGACAAAATCCAAGAGTAAAGAAAGCTTCTCTAATATTTTCAGTGAAAACTGGAATGATTGGCTGTAAAATTAAAAGGGCTTCAATGAAATAAAATTAAAATTCACGAGAAATAACAAATGAAGGTAATAATGTTTAAAAAATAAATTGTATTTTAATGTTCTACATTGTCATTGACAAAAACATCAATGCAGAACATTACAAAAGCAACTTCATTAAAATAAAGTATCAATTATTGAAATTAAAATTTTTTAAATAGATATTTAAAGTATCATAATTAATATATGGATAGATTAAATTTATTCATAATCATATCAATAGTTAAATTTTTATAAAATTTTTTTAAATATACCTAATAAACAACAATATGCAAACTTACACATTTGAGGCATTTTCTTTAAAATAAAATTAATAAAAATTATATCTAATACAATTTAATTAAAAATATATTTCTAATATAATTTTTTATGATTCAGAAATATAAGAAAAGCTGTTTTATATTTGTACTATTTATCAATCAAATGAAAAACTCTATATATTTTTACTGCAGAGCTGAATTGTTTTTTATCATCCATACAGAATAGTCCCAGAACCACGTAGAGAGAATGGTATTTTAAATATCTCGAAAATGTATATCATCATGCTCAATATAAATGCTCTCTTAAGTTATTAAAAGGAGACATTTCTGACCTGACGTGCTGTTTTTTTTAATGTCTGTTTTTAAAATTGTTGATAATTTAAATAAAAAAGCTTCAAGGTCAATTGTTAGAAGTGTTTTTAACAAATTATTTAATACACAGTGACGGATTTAGGTTCGATGGCCTTAAATATAATAAGAAATGCTATAGCAGTACTTATTAAAGTAGTACTTATAAAACTTAGTTAATAAGTACTACTTTAATAAGTATTGTTTAAATAGCGTTTTAATAAACCCTGCAATAAGTACTGTTTTCATAAGTTTTTTAGGATGTTCATTCGATTTTTTTAAAAATTAAATTTCATAAAAATGTATTAATTTCTTCATATTAAATAGCTGGCAAAAATGATTTTAATGACATATATATATAGTACACATACAGAGATTCTGAGTTGAGAGAAAGTCAGGAAACTAATATAAATAGTAGCCTTAAACAAAGAAAATGTTGTAATGTAGATAGTAGTTTAGGCTCCTCATAATGTAGTTTAGTCTGGAAAATTATTTTCACAGTTTCTGAAGCCACCATGTTATTTTGTATTTCATAAACCGGCTGCTAAGGAATTACCAGTTGTGTCTATATATAACATTATTTTTAAAAATAAATAAATGTTAGAAATTAAAAAAATAAAAATATATTCCACCAACCACTTTAGCTTTCATGGCTACTTTTGCAAATCCTGTTCTTGTACCCCAAATCAGAGGATATGTTTCATCTCCAAAGAGGGCTTCTCGCAAACCGCCTGGAAATATGGCGAGGAGATTTCCTTGCTTCAGAATATTTGTGCATGATTCAATTGATCCAGGATAGATTTGGAAGCAGTCAATCATGCCATCAAAGCCTGAAATGAAGAACAATTCCTTCATTTTCTTGTTGAGCATTTATGATAAAATAGACAATTCATTAATGCACTACATATTGAAAAGGGTAGATTGTTGGTCCTGGATATATATGCAAGCAATCAATAACAGCATCAAAGACTGAAATGAAGAACAATTCCTTTATTTTCTTGTTGAGTATCTATGATAAAATAGACAATTCATTAATGCACTATATATTGAAAAGGGTAGATTGTTGGTCCTGGATATATATGCAAGCAATCAATAACAGCATCAAAGACTGAAATGAAGAACAATTCCTTTATTTTCTTGTTGAGTATCTATGATAAAATAGACAATTCATTAATGCACTATATATTGAAAAGGGTAGATTGTTGATCCTGGATATATATGCAAGCAATCAATAACAGCATCAAAGACTGAAATGAAGAACAATTCCTTTATTTTCTTGTAGAGCCTTTATGATAAAATAGACAATTCATTAATACACTTTAAACTTCAGTAGTAATTGAAAATAACAATAAATAAACATTTCAGTAATAAATGGAAGATTAAAAATTCTCTAAATGTTTATTTTGTTGCAAAACCAAAACAGTTCTTCTAAGATGAATGAAAAAAACAAGTAATACATAAAAAAAAAATTTAAAGCCAATTCCTACTTAATTAAATTTAATTAATGAATTAATATTTGAAAAAACTGTATTAACATCAAGTGTCCTCCACTACAAGTTAAAAAAAATGTATTTGAACTCGAGTGGATGAATAAAAGTATTTTATGAACGATTGAAAATTTGAACAGGATATATAAAATATATATAGGGAGAGTGTGAACTAATTGTAGGAATTGAATTACTAAAAAGATAACTAAACGTCACAGAAAATTATGGAGAATATATTAAGGATTAAATACATGCAACTATATATCTCTTTTTCTAAATCCTAAATCTAAATTCTGTATTACCTTCTGTTCAACCTAATAGATCTTTCTCGAGTGCTGTTTTACATTCATAGTTTAAGATTCATTTGTAAATATTACATTATTGGTTTTTATATTGGTTGTGTGCATAGTTAATGCACACCATAGATAATTCATTGAATAAATGTTGTTGTGTGTGTGGGTGCGCAGTGGATCTACCTCCCCGTGTTGCTCCTGGTAACCCTTCTTAGTGGCTAAAATATCTACAACTTGGCATTATGTCTTCCTCCCTCACTTTGATAATCTTCGAGTCCTACAGTGGACTGTCTCAATCCAAGCGCTCAAAGCTTTTTACTGACTCTGTGTGAAAAGGATATTGATGTCTTCACTATTATGAAGGTTAATTTGACAACCGACTGCCTGTGAAACCCTCTTTACAGACTCAAAATTGTTCCTTCCCCGACATGCACCTCTGGAGAGGCCATGGACTCCACGCATCTACTTCACTATCCTGCTCTGAACAAGACTTTTCTCGCCGAGCGATATTGGGAGGCTAGAGATATGTTAGTTTAATGAACTCTGTTTCAGCATGTTTTGTTGTATTCTGTGTTTTTTTTTTTTAGTTGTTCTTTTTTGCGGTAATTGTTCATAATCTGCCATTGGAAAAAAAAAAAATGTTGTGTTGAAATTTCGAGTTGGTGGTGGTGAAATCTTCACTAACAGTGTTAGATCTAACTTTATTGAAGGATGTGGTTACTAAAAGAAACAAACCTGGCAGATGAAACAGAAATCTGTCACCCACACTGCATATAAGCCGTTTTTTGTACACAATAGATTCCGCGAGCAAACAAAACCAGTCCACAGGCATCATTCCATGATACAAAACAACGAGAGCTGGACCTTCACTTGGAATGTTCTCGAAACCTTCAATTTCATGACCTGGCAATAAGAGTGGACATTTTTATTTCTTAAACAAACACATTTAAATGAATATATAAAACACTTAAATGAATACATAATGTTTACTGATGGTTCAAGACGATCCTTTTAATCCTCCTCATATGTTGGAAGAAAGAATTAACTTCAAGTTTGGTTTGGTTTGTCGCTCTACTGTCATTTTGTGCACACTTTAGGCTAATTAGACCGGGACCTATTGCTTAACGTGGATTCAGAGACACCAACAAATATCCATGTCGTCGCCAGGATTCGAACCTGAAGATTGCGGTACCAATGACCACAGCACTAGACAATTGACCATCAGGTCGCTAGATGGAATGAGGTTTGGTTTGTCGCTTTACGGTCATCTTGGGCTCACGAGGGCTAAACAGACCAGGACCTACAGTTTAAAGTGGATTCCGAACCACTAACAAATATCCATGCCCCCGCCAGGTCCGAACCTGCAGCCTGTGGAACCAAAAGCCAGAGCGCTAGCCAATTGGCCATCAGTTAGCAATTAACTTCAGGATTCTTGGTTAATATCTTTATTATGTACAACTTAGTGATACAATATATATTTCCGTTATTTCAGTTGCCAAGATTTTAAATGTTTATGAAAATTTTTCCACTTCTTACATTCGCTATTACAAATAATGACTAAAATCCACAAGTTTCAAATTCAAGATAGAATTAAGTCAAAGCGTTGGAGAACTGAAGATCTTTTAGCAATCCGCGACGGAATGCTGTCGCCCAGTTTCGACTTCTGACTGACCAGGACTATCTAACAGAACATATCCATCGCATTAAAATCTTTTCGAACCCTGGCTGCCCCCTATGTGGTTCAACAGACCCAATGAACAGAAACAGCGCTTTACTGGCGTGCGAGAGAACTCTTAAGGCAATGACTTCGGTCATCTTTGCATTTTTTGGACGTTTATTCTTTTGTATTTTTATTCCTTGTTTTTATTGTTATTATTATTATTTTTATTTTTCTTGTACTTGCCTTGTCAATGGAAATAAAAAAAAACAACATTCGCTAATAAGCGGCCAAGAGGGCAACAGTCCAAGGTCTAGAAGTCAATTGACCTTCGTGCCTGACGCATAGAGCGCCACCCCCTTCGTGATGTCAGAACATACTTCTCCATCATGAACTAGAGTTCATAATTAAACAATAAATATCAAATTTTACAGAAATTAATATTTAAAACTTGCAAATAATTATAGCAATTCAAAATTTTGGAAGATAGTGCAAATAAAATAAACAATAGAGAAGCATAGAATTAAAAAAATATTGACATAAAATGCACAAATTGTAATTTTATACTGAAATTAATAAATTTTAATCATTAGATAAAGCCTACTTACACATCTGCAGTATTTCTATAAGTATCTACTTAAAATTCGCAAATTTATCTGTTTAAATCTGAAAAATACACTATTTGGTACATTAATAAAAATAAAATATATAAAGTTCTAAATAAATCAAAGGAAAATAATGTATTTTTAGCCTCTAGTTAAAAAGTGGCGAAAGTGAAAGTTTATGGATAGGGTGTTTCAATTCTCCTGCTAAAGTTTCTAATGACGCAACACGCACATTTCTATCTATACCAGGATACAGTTCCATAATTCGTCCATCCAGTTCTATCCACAAAGATGATTTTGAATTCTTTTATCAAAATAATGTGTTGTCATGATTCTTTCAATTCCAACAAAATTGGCACCTCTGTCTGTGAAAATTCTAGATGAATGCTTCTGTTGCAGAGGTCACTAACGATTTCTGGATGAATGGCTTTGATGGGAAAGCATATAGAGATAAACACAGCCTCTTATTGGTTTTACACCTCGGCATTTTCTAGGTCAGTTAGGAAGGTCTATTTCAACTTTTCAAATACTTGGGTCATCTGGTACAACAACACGAGTTGTTAGAAAATCAGCCATTACCTGTAGAAGTAGTTGTTTGATTTCTAAAATATCTAGAATTTGAAGAAATCTTTTTCATCATATTTCATCTTCTATATCATCACCTTAAACAACTTATCATATTCATTATTTAATTCTTTTATAATGCTAGATCTTTCATTTAACTGTTGATTTATTACAATACAAAAACATCCACAGAAATTTATTCATTTTTTTTTTTTAAATTATTTTCTACATTATCACTAATTTAGTTATAATTAGAATTTTAAAGTTTTTCTTTGTTTTTTAAAATTTTTAACTCTTCCATCTAATTAAATATTAATTTCAATCAGTCATAGTTCATTAATCAAAATCCTTACTTGCCTTTAAGGTATCAAAAGGTCTTTAAACCTGGGTTTACATGTACCAATATGGAAATAATGGGCATGCACCAATATGAAATGATGACTGAGGATTCAAAATATTTCAAGATGATCAACGATGTTCATATACTCATCATATTATTTCCATCATCTTTTTTTGCCGAATGACTAGGCTCTGGTGCCGGTACCACAGGTTCGGGTTCGAGTCCCGGTGATGCCATGTAGTGGTGCAGTTTGTAGTGGTTCGAATCCACTTTAAGTCGTAGGTCCCGGTCTCCTATGACTGTAAGAGCGTCAACGAGCAGAAGTTAGACTTACCTACGGATGCTCCATCAGAACAGGAGCTGCATCCTTCTTCCATGAGGGATACGATAACAACAACAATAACAATAACATCCTCTTAGTAAGGGCTCAGATTTTTCAAAAAAGACGTTTCAAAAAGAATGTAAAAATGTATGCAAGGAACGAATAGCACTTACCAAAACCAGAAATGAGCATGGAAAATCCACAGACGTGATAGGAAATTCCTAACTGGCTTCCAACAATCAGGTGTAAATGTACAACCCTTTTATTTTGTAATAGTATCGATAAGCTTTCATATAATGAAAATGTAAACATAATCCCAATCGGTAAAAGAGGTAAGAAAAAAAAGATTAAAAGAAAAAAAAAGGCACAAACAGTTTGAATGAACATAGTTGGCTAATTGTGAGTAGTTTGAAATGAACAAGAATAACATGCTGAACATTGCTGATACGAGAAAAAATCAGATTTGTGATCTATAACAGTAAAAAAGCTACAAATTTATTTTAGAAAATGTATTCTTCAATGAGGGGGCCAGATGCCGAGTGACTAGCGCGCTCTGGTGCTTGGTGCCATGGATGTTTGTAGTTGTCCGAATCCACTTTAAATCGTATGTCCCGTCTAATATGACTGTAGTACGTTAGGCGTAGGGCTGACAACTCTACTCCGTAAAAAGAAAAACATCCCCTGTTTCGAAATCTGCAGGCAGACAGTTTTGGCCCCCCCATGGGATTGTCGCGCCAATGATGATGATTCCTCAATGATGAAGACAAAAATTACGTGCAAACTTTCAAAGTATCATTACTTAAGAATTTCAATCTACACAGTCCAGTCATTAATGTGACCACTAATCAAAAGCCAGAATATACACTCTTGTATATTCTGGTTTTGGAGTGTGGAATGTGGTATTAATTGGTATTTATGGTATTAAGTAGAATTCTTTATATACACTCCACTGCAATGTTCTGCCACCTACCTTTTGTGATGGTTTATTTCCGTTGAAAGTAGGGGTGGTCACATTAATGTGACTGGACTTTGCATAATCTGCATTAAAAATACTTCTTGAAAACTGCCAAGTAAACAGAACTCTTCTAGGAGCAGATATTGGAGATATAGGAGCAGAGTATTGGTAAAAGTTATTGGTTTATTCCATTTTTAATATACTTGCAAATTTTATCGTTTATACATTGAATATAAGTGTAATAAATATATTGAAACTGCTTGTGTATGTTAATTTAAAAAAAATTAAAGAACATAAATATTAAAGAATATTTGTTAACTTCAGTGTTACATAGTGAAGCGACTGCGTCCTAGAAAAATAACTTTTCCATCTACAGTTGCGTAAAGAAAAACTTTCAACATTGCTCTTTATAGCAAAAGTCAGGAAACAAGATTTAGTAAGCCCTGCTACAGAACTTGGCGAGAGAGTTGAGGGTGATCTCAGCGATAAGCTTATGCGAAGTTATCCTGAAAATTCCAATTTTCAGTGCGGATGTAAAATTTGTGAAAAACGCTCTAGATAACTGTTGAACTGTTTTTACCATTTCTAAACATTTCTTTCCGATATAGAATGCTCACCGAATGCTTTATGCAACATTCTATACGTTTCTGCAAACAAAATGGAATGCAAGTTCTTTGCTCAATTCATTCAGACATTTCAAAAATCGCCGGAATCAGTTTTAGCGTCTCACAAAACCAAGCGTAACTCAGGCAGTAATGAAT
Source organism: Caerostris extrusa (assembly GCA_021605095.1). NCBI lineage: Eukaryota > Metazoa > Arthropoda > Arachnida > Araneae > Araneidae > Caerostris > Caerostris extrusa. The sequence goes on from BPLR01015066.1 coordinate 54,429, forward strand.
ATTTTTGACGTCAAATTTCACACAGAAGTCAAGGACAGTGACAACATCCTAAAAAGAAAAAAAATTTAAAATACCATATGCTCGGAAATTTAAATTGAAAACTGGTCTTACTTTTTGGACACAGTAGTAATAGATGAAAGATTGGAAATTGAAACTGAGGAAAAGAGTGCAGAGCAATCGAAGATAGCTCAATAAAAGGAGGGGGGTGGAAGCAAAGCCAGGGAACAAAAATGATTCCTCAAATTTAAACTGGAGAAATTACGTCTACAAATTGAAGTTCAATTATTTGTACAGGCATTAGCTAATATCAACATTGCACCTGGTGTTCAACAAAATTTACACTTAAAGAATTTACTTCCAGATTTTAATATTAAAGAAGTCGGCATGTCACTTGCTCTCGAATTTATTTGAAAGGTAACTTAAATTTTTAAATGTCGACAAAAGGACATTGGGTTGCATATCTATTAGGAGGGGTACCTAATGGCATTGCTCAACTTATTGCTAGAGAAGCTGAGGACAAAGCTCGAAATTTTGATTTCATCAAAGAAATTTAGTTCAAATTGTGTGCCGAAAATTACGTCAAGTATTTTCTGCTCACCAAAAAAAGCACCGAGAAGACGTAGAAAGATTATCATTTTGAACTACGAAGATACTTTGAAGGCTGGTCAGCTGAATTACACACCGAGAACATTGATGGTTTAAAACACTTAATGATATTAGATCAATTGAAGAAAAAAAGCGTTGCGCCAAGTCAAAGAACTGCTTTCGTGCTAAGGACGAGAATCATGCAATAACCACGGCTTTTCTGGATGCCTGGCATCCTCTTTCACCCGACTTAAATCGTGTAATTTCTGGTTGTGGGGATTCCTAAAAGATCGTGTTTATGGAGGAGGAATTAGAACTTTACCTGAGTTGAAATCCAGCATTGCTCGCTATATTACTGAAATTCCTCGAGAGTTTCTTCGCTCTACCATTGAACACGCTATAATGCGCTTTTGTGCGCGACCTGTGCTGTAACATCTACTCACATTACCATAATCTTGGAATCGTTGCCAAAGCCTGGAGATGACACTCTGGGCGATTCCAAGTTCCTCTGATACTTCCAGCTGGGTACGTCCCATTCCAGTCGTCCGATAATCCCACCACGTAAAAAAAATCATCCAAATGCTTCCTTTGTGCCATAACTAGGCGGTTATTGCACTTAAAGGCTTTTAAAGCGCTTGTGAACAATTTTACTACTTTGCCACCATTCCTTATATACCCTTCTCTTACACTCTCGTCATTGTGACGTGCTATCCGGCCCATCTGGGGGTTTCCTGTAATTTGCATATTCTTCTTCAAGATGTGTGTGATAATTCTACAGGTGAAATTTTTATTTTAGAGTTCAATTTCTGTGTGATTCTGAATTATCCTTAATTTATGGACATGAGTGTATAACAAAACATACGTTTTAGTTGAAAATTTAAAAGGAAACAATATAAAAAAGGAACATACTATAAAAAAGGGTAAGGAGAACTGAGGACCATATTGCTATCTGATGTAGGAAGTAAAAATTTAAAACTTCTTTTCTAGAGCATCATAAGTTACACTACTGCACATATTTGAGTAGTAGGGAACTTTCAGCCATGGTTAATAAATCAATGGTTCATAAAAAATATCTGAAAATATAAATATTTGAATTAAATATTACATAAATTATTACTTAATTGCAATAAAATGTCAAATGTTTATTAAAGTTTTTCAAAGTCATGATTGATGAGATAATTTAAATGATTATTAAAACATTCTGTTTGACACAACCTAAATATTAAACATTTAGAGAAATATTTTTAATTTTTATGATAAATAATTACTAAATATAATAATTTCCTCTTAAATGAAATATGATTTTGATGTAATAAATTTTGATTAAAGTAATGACAAAAACTTCACCTTTTTCAATTTTGAGTTTTTATGTACACATAAAAACGTAATAAGCTAAATAGGAAATAAGAGAAAAAAATTAAAACACCTTAAATCATATGAATCATTTCAGTGTTACCCCCAGGAGAGCCATTCTTTGTGTCACTTCAATTAAGAACGAACGGCACAGCAGTTGCATATGTAATCTGCACCATTTAGCATTTCAATGAATCAGTGTTTTTCTTATTAGTGTCAGTTTCTCTTGACAAGCCTCAACGTGTTGAATGAGCTGGCGTTTATCCTGATTTAGCTTTATTAAGTCTTTATTGAATCGTTGAAGTTCACATAAACAATGTAAACGGCGACCTAGCCAAAAGGAAAAGAAGATTAAATTTCGGCCATCGAGTGGAGCTGATAACAGATATGGGCCAAAAGAAAAAAATTCATTGGCACTCTGAATACACATTTGGAGGGTATTATTTCTGATGAGCATGCATGTGAGTTGAATGCTGGTTAGAATATGACTTCAAATGACCACTATGTTATTTAAAACTGTTTTTCACTTGGTAGAATAGTTTCTTCTATGAAAAGTGCATGCACTGACAAATCAATTTCCATCACAATGCAAAAATCGAACGCAGAACTGTGTCATTAAGAGACAGTCATCTATTTTTCAGTTCCTACAAATAAAATTGATGTCTTTTTCTTTGTTCATAATTCACATTATAATGAAATAATTCACAACCATTAGATGGTAAATTAGTTCTTATGCATGTATCGGATCTTTCATCCACTATTTGTACGAAACCATCGTACATTAATGGTAATCATGCACTTCTTATCCGACTTGTATCTTGTTTTGTCCTTTTAAAAAGAATTCTTTCAAATAAAACTGAAACGGTTGCCTATTGTAATCCAGGAAGGAAATTATTTCATTTAAATGTAACATTTTCAAATTTTGTTTTCGCACAAGATTTTTATTATTTCACTGATGATGACGAACTTCTTTATAGTCAACGAATTAAATAAACTGATGTGAAAAAGACTGTTGCACAGGCATTTGTTCAGGCTGCTTAAATTAGATTGGACGTTGTTTACTAATTTCTTTCTCTAAATTAATATACTTTTATGTGACTCGTGACAATTTTTACCCCTTAAATGCATCCTGTGAAAGCTAATATGTTGGAAACTTGTGTTCTAGTTTAGAAGTACCCTGGATGTTGGGGGTGCAGGATGGACCTGCTGGGGTGTGCAGAAAATAATACTAAAAAGGGTGGAACTGGATTCAAAGAATGATTGCAAAATCCATTAAAAACGTTTTCAACAAGCAAAAAAAATTATAAATTTCTGAAAAAAAAAAAAAATAATGATCCAACTTTCGGTTGATTCTTCTTTTACAATGTAATTAAAAATGGTTTTATGATCCGTTTTATGGGTAGCAGTGAAAGAAAAGTACAAGGAAATCATTTGTAAAGGTAATAAAATATTTATTGCTTTTCCCGAATACTATCACGATTGTTGAAAGAGATGAACGTAAGGCCACAGCGCTCTTCCAACAAGCTGTATATTCGTGAAAGGCAATAAACATTTTATTATTCTAATCCATGGGAATTTGGCCAACCCAAATCTTGCGGGCCATTTTGGAGATGCATCATAACTCCTCCGGGTGCATATAAAATTAAATCTAAATCTAATCTAATTCTAATATAAAATCTGATCTAAATCTAATATCCCCATATTAGATTTAGATCCACTGTAGACATTTTTTTGGGAAACATTGAAACATAATGAGTTATTAATTTTGTGTTTTACTATTATTCTTACATGTAAACATAGATAATATAATAATAATGATACTAAACGCACATTAAAAAGAAATATATCACACTAAAACTAAAATAGAGAAATATAAAATAAATAAATAAATGAACTCATTTAAAAAATATTTATTTTACTAGTGTGATATTTGTTTCTCTACTCTTTCACTTAGCTTTTGCAAATCGATCTCCATTTGGGTATTTTGCACATCGTAACGGGTGTTGCAAGTTAACGTCTGTTATGTTTGAACGGAAGTTCGCATAATATAATTTAATTATTCTGCGAACTAAATATAATTTAATTATTATTAAAAATATAATTTCATTATTCTCATAACTATAAACTCATAAATGAAACAGGCAATATCTATCATATATTCAAGGATATATGGATGCACACATAATGTATATTTTTAATAGATTGGTTTTCACTACTTCGGCCATTTATAAAATAAATATATTTTTAAAAGTGTGATAAATCTCACACGCCCGAAAAATATTCAAGGCGAGGTCGCAGGTTGGCCACCTCTGCTCTAATCTAATGCATAAATTTGAAAACATGTTCCAGTGTCCTCAATACAAATTCACAGTTTTCAATTTGGAAATTTCAAATTTGGTACCAACATAAGCTATAGTCTGCGTAAGATGTAGTTTATTTGGAAACTGGATATTTCCCCTCTGATTTCCACACTTTTTAATTCCCCCCAACTGAATGAGAGTGTTTGGATGTATGTCCATGAACAATTTTTATACATCCTAATGCTATTTATATAATTTTGTTTTTAGATGTTCTTTGTTCAGAATAAAAAGTTTAAAGAGTAGGGCGTTAAATAGGTTTGAGGGTATATGGTAAAGGCACATGGTGTAAATTCCAATATACCATACATTTTGCATTAGTTATTCGTCTTCAATATACAATCTTTGAATATAAAACCTTAAAATAGTGTGTATCTTGCAAGCGATTGTATACCATAGGTTTGTACTTAGCGATATAGCGATACCATAGGTTTTGTAACTAGCGATATGTCGATACCATAGGCTTTATATTTAGCGATAGAGCAATACCATAGGTTTTGTATTAGTTATACGTCTTCCATACACCTTTGAATGCGGTGCAAGCGTTTAGTAAGAAAATCATGTCCTGTCGAAAGTCGAAAATTTGCTGTAAAAACTGCACTAGGCAAGTCCATTGAAATGGGTGATGAAACAAGTATATTCGCCGTTTTATCATTTGAAAGGAATATGTAAGTTTGTTTTAAGGGGTCTGTTTATTTTCTTCTTACATTCAGAACTAAATTGATGAAAGAATAAAGGAAATTGCGGCTGTGGTAACTTTACAACCATTTTTGGCCAAGAGGTCGGCCTTTTATTTCCAGACATCCAGCAATGGCTGGGAATCCACTGAAAACAATCTTCCAGCCAGAAGCAATTGCATTGGACAGATTTGTCTCAGCCTCTTCAACAAGGAAGCAATCACTAGGTGCATAGAAGACAGTTATCAAGATTGCAGATTAGAGTCAATAAAGATAACTTTTATTAAGATTAGTAGTTAGTCCAAAGTTTTAAAATTGCATTCCTTGGCAAAATCTCAGCATCGAAATTGGAGACATTAAGATCAACTGCATGTGATTCCTCAAAAAATCCTTTACAATAGAGACCTGCACAAGTATTTCCATCATACGCAGAGCCATACGGTGTAATTCATTCAGAATCAGGGTAATTTGTAATAACCTCTAAGAAAAGGCCTGAAGAGCATTAGGAACTGTATCGTATTTGTTTTCAGACATACAAATGGAAAGATTATTAGTAGGAGATCTACTTTTAAAGAAAACATTTAACATTTTTACGTTAACACGGATTTCAAAATGTTACCATTTTAAAATGAATTAAAATAATAAATAATGTTCTAAAACAGACAGCAATATCTAAAGGATCCGAAGATATATTCAATTATCTATTTTATTACTATAAATATAAAACTTTTATATAAATTTAATAAGTGTTTTCTTCAACCTTCAATGTACAAAAGAAATGGATGAATATTTATAAAATTAGCTAAAGATTCTAAAAAATTTCACTTACTTCGTCTATTTTAAGCCTTATTTAACTCGTCTGTTTTAAGCCTTCTGTTTATTTCTGAATAAATTTCCATCCTTTAAATACTAAACCGTCTATAAATCTCTAATATTTCTGACACAATTGTTTGTTCACCTTCATGGTTTAAAATGAAGTCTTTTTAATTCTCATCAGAGAAAAATCTTGAAAATCTTAAATTTGATATTTCACAATCACCTGCTATGATTTTACACTGGGAACCACAGCATCATTATCAGCTGTCGCTCAAGCATACATACTTTAATGGCATACAAGATAACATTAAAGTAATTCGTTTTCCCTATAAACTTCCCAACGTTTAATGTCAATAATTACAGAACCTATATTTTTAACACTTACATCTGTCACATTTTGTCTGCAATGGCTTTATCTGTCATCTTTATAGCGACTAGTCTTCTTCTTGATTCTATTATTTTTATGTAGAATTATCACAGAACAGAGATGCTAAGAGATATTTCTTGTTACAGGAATCAACAAACGTCCATTTTTTTTAAAAAAAATCATTAATTTTTTTAAAAAGTTTTTCAGATTTTATATGACAGGGAACGTGATGCAGCTTTAGTTTAAATAAAAAAGTAGACGTTTAAAAATTAGAAAAATATTTTATTTAATGTTTTCTATTAGGTGTGTTTTTTATAAGTCAGTGTCGTTTTGAAATGTGTCCGTTGCGGCGGTGCGATCGCCGAAAATGTTTCAAATAATTAATTTTTTTTTCTTTTTTTTTTGGTTGCTGCCACTGTCCTTGACATCTGTGGGAAATTTGACATCAAAATATTCATTAGTGTTTGAATTACGCTTGGCTTTGTGAGACGCTAAAACTGATTCCGGTGATTTTTGAAATGTCTGAATTAATTGAGCAGAGAACTTGCATTCAATTTTGTTTGCGAAAACGTATAGAATGTTGCAGAAGGCATTCGGTGAGCATTCCTATATCGGAAAGAAATGTTTAGAAGTGGTAAAAACAGTTTAAAGAAGGCAGAGAACGCGTTGAAGACGAAGAACCCTCTGGTCGACCATCAATCTCAACCGACGAAGCTCACATCCAAAAATTAAAGTTTTTGGTGCTTGCAAAATCAGAGATCTTGCTGATGTTGTTGGAATTTCCAAAGGATCGGTCAATTCCATTTTTGCCTCAAACGCAACAAATCTCGATTGATACCGAAAACCGGGGTTATGGAATCTCAATTTTTTTTTCTTTTTAGGTTGCCGGCACTGTCCTCGACATCTGTGTGAAATTTCACGTCAAAATATTCATTAGTGTTTGAGTGACGCTTTGGCTTTGTGAGACGCTGAAACAGATTCCGGTGATTTTTGAAATGTCTGAATTCATTGAGCAAAGAACTGGCATTCAATTGTGTTTGCTGAAACGTATAGAATGTTGCAGAAGGCCTTCGGTGAGCATTCCTATATCGGAAATAAAAGTTTAGAAGTGGTATAAACAGTTCAAAGAAGGCAGAGAACGCGTGGCAGAAGACGAAGAGCCCTCTGGTCGACCCTCCATCTCAACCGACGAAACTCACGTCCAAAAATTAAAGATTTGGTGCTTGCAAACCGTCGATTTACAATTAGAGATTTTGCTTATGATGTTGGAATTTCAAAAGATCGGTCAATTCCATTTGGGCCTCAAACGTGTCAAATCTCGATTGACGTGACATTTGAAAACACTAAATGCGCCAGCTCACACTGCATTGATTCTCCGTGAATTTTTTCACCAAAAATGAAACCCAAATCATTCCACAACCACCGTATTCACACCGTGAGATCTCGATGTTCCCTAAACTCAAAAGACCACTAAAGGGACATCGTTTTGTGTCGATTGAAGAGATTCAACGTGAATTGTCGCGCGCTTTTAAGGCCATCCCTGTCGATTTTACTTAATTTAATTAAACTGCAATTATTTTAATTCTGGACTAAAATGAGTATTTTAAGTTATCCTTTATTATGCCGTATGTCTGTAAAGAGTCGTTTTATCGCTATTTCATGCATGACAGACATTGTACAACAATGCAAATGACAGACATTGCACTTGTGAATTTCAGCGAACAGCTGCTAGTTAACTGTTTGCATTAACATTCCATTGTTAAATGAGTCAAAGGGAAGACATTTTGAGTGACGATTGCAACGATTCATCGCAGGATGGCCTCTAAATCTTTGCTGATGAATCAGAGAGAATTATAGTTCTGATTCTAATCTGAATCAGATGAAATTCAGAAGCAATCGAATGGTCAATCAATCCGAATCAATTTTATATTTCGATCTGAATGGCGAAATTTATATTTGAATTCCTTTAATAAAATGAAAAAAAAAAAAGATTATTTTCTAATAACAATACATATTTTCGGTTTTAATAAAAAAAATTGTTCTAAGACAAAACTGTTTTTGTAAAAAGAAAAAAATTCCATTAAATGAATAATTTAAGAATGCTGCTTTAATTTAATTATTGTACACTAATTATACACAATTCAACATAAAAGATTCAAGTATCGTCAAACGTTTTAATGATGAATTCATCCTACACTGGTGTACAGAAATATATTACTAATAAAAAGGATAAAACGCCCATGGTATAAAGACTATATGCCTTAAAAAAAAAATTTAAAAAAATTCTTAAAAAAATATTTTTCAATTAATTTTCTTAGTAATATTTAAAAAGACCAGTTTTCATTATTTTGTGATTTGATGCGATAAACATTACATCGATTTGCAACAAGGTGCAATTGTTTCACAGATTAAAAAACAGTAAAACTTTAATGTCAAGTTTCTAAAAGCAATCTCAAATATGCTCACAGATTAACTTTTAAACTTTTAAAACTTGTATTGATTATTTAAGTTTAGGATAGTTTCTTCATAACAATGACAAATCTGGAAAAAGAAACAAACAAATAGACATGCCAGAAATTGATGTTGTAATTTCATCAGAAATAAACGTTTCATCACTTTGCTTTCCCAGAACTTGATTCTACCATGGTTAGTATTGTTAAATGCACTTGAATAAACACCACTTGCCTTCATTCTATATTTCGAAATATTTATACAAACAGTGACCACCTGCCTAGAATGGGAAATGCATTTCTTAGTTTCTAAAGTTTAATGTTTACCATAATAATTTAACTATTTTATTTACGTCACATGAAAAATATTAACAAACCGAAAGTGAGAAATTATCGAATTGTATTTCTACTTCAGAGATGAATAAATAATCATTTTTCGAGAAAAAGATAAGATCTTCGAATATGTAACATCTAATATTCAGAATGCAGTTCATCCTGCATGATAATTTAAATTCATAACCTGATTCACACTTTTGGATTAAAGTTACTGAAACTTAAAACTAAAGTTAGAATTTCACCTAAAACGGCATGTCATTGAAAGTCAGATCTGCGCGCTCAAGATTCAGATGCACCTTAATTTGAGAATTTCTTTTCACTCAAGCGGAGAAGGTAGATTTGGTTTGACGCTCTACGGTCATCCTGGGTTAAACAGACCGGGACCTACAGTTTAAAGTGGATTCCGAACCACTCACAAACATCCATGCCACCGCCAGGATTCGAACCTGAAGCACCAAAGACCAGAGAGCTAGCCAATTGGCCATTCAGACCGCCGTGCAAAGCAGGAGATAGAGGTTCCTATGCAACGAAAGCTCTCCGACAACCCTGCAAATCGTTGTCGTCATTTATTTTTTATTATATACACTTGTCCAGCAGAAAAGTGAATTATCTTATTTGCAAATCTTTCCAAAATAGACATTTGCTAGATTAATGAACTCTGTTTCATCATGTTTTTTTGTATTTGTTGTATTATTTTGTTGTTGTTGTATGTTGTTTTTTTTTTTTTCGTTGTTCTTTTTTGCTGTAACTATTCATAACCTGCCATTGGAAATAAAGTAAAAAAAAACAAACAAAAAAAAAAAACCATTTGCCTTTACGATGATGGACTCGAATCCGAAAACTGTGGTACCGAGCGCCAGAGATTTCATATTTAATGAATCAAAATATGCTCCTCGGTTTCCGGTTTATTGTAGCATCGGAAAAGAAATTAAAACAAATTTATTGATAAGTTTCGGTTTAAAATCGTGAAAATCGCACTTCTTTTCGATTGGCAAAAAAAAAAAAAAAAAATCGATAAGTTGGTTTTATATTATTTAAATGACTTAGATCCTACGCATATTTGCTCTTGACCAATGATCATCTGTGTTTTTAAATGTCGTCTGATGATATCTTTGAGAGAAATCAAGACAACATTTTATTGTGTCTGACCGCTTGTTCAGTTTCGGTTTTGTCTACTCTGCCTGGAGTCCAGACGAATTCCAAAGGTAAAATTGAGTACGAGTTTTTCTTAGAAGATCTCCTAGAAGTTTGGAGACCTGATGGCTAGTTGGCTAGCTCTCTGGCTATTGATACTACAGGCTTCAGATTCGAATCCTGTCGGTGCCATGGATGTTTGTAGTGGTCCAAAATCCAAAAGGTCCCGGTCTCATATGTCCGTAGAGCGTCACAGGGCCAAATCAGACTTCTCACCCACATCATTCCCAAACTGTAAAGAGGAAACTCAGCTCTAGCCACTGGTGATGTGGTTGGTGTAGTAGTAGTAGTAGTAGTGGTTCGGTTATACTGTAGAACCCGGTCTAATTAGTTCAAAAGCGTGCAAAAATGCCAGTAGAGCGGCAAACCAAACCAAACATAGCAGTTTGATAATTCGCATTGGCTGAAAATTACAATTTTGAGAGTCTGAAGGGCCGAGACTATCGGATAAAATAATTTAGGTTTGTACTTCAAGTACAAATGTAGAGATTGATAAAATCAGCGAGAGGATTTCACTAGTAAAAATACTATTGCATTTTGAGATAGTCCCAGATGAAGATTCCTGTGAGAAAAATTAATACAGAATATTAAGTGTTTGATAAGGGATTTTGATGTATCAGTAGCTAAAATAACTTTATTTTTCTAATTTTCTTCTTTATATTGCTTAGAAAAATTCTTGATTAAATTATATGGCAGTTAATTATTTTGGGAAGGGACAGAAATTGTTATAATTTTTTTTTACTAATTTGATGTAGATTAGAATAAAACAGAAAGGAGGAATGTGTAAATTTTTCAAAAGGTTAGCCAAAAACGTCTGAAAGGTAATTAGAGGTTTCATATGGGAAGAACAGTTATTATCTAGATGTTTAGAGAGAGAGGAGGAGGTTTAGAATAACGCTTTCTGCCAACATGAACTGTCTATAGAAGACTGAAATTTGGTCGGCTTCTTTGTATAACATTGGAATCGGTGTCCATTTAGGGAGACCATTGATAATCGTAAAGCAAGATTGTACACCGAGGAGAGAATTCGGTGACTGCAGTGACAAGAAGAGTTTAAAATATTTTACTTATTTATTGAAATATTTTACATTCAAAATTTAATTTACTTTTAATTTACATAAAATTTATTTTACATTCAAAATTTAATGAATAAAATTATATTTATTCACATCAGATATGAATACATGGATAAATTGGCATTAGTAAGCATTGAAAAATACAGGGGTGGAAAAAAAAATATTTTAATAACAGGCAAATTGTATTTTGGTAGCAGCTTTCAGTGGTTTCGTAGTAGGGCAAATTACATTTTGTAGTAGTTCTCTCTCTCTGTGTGTGGTTTTGTAGCAGTATATTTTTACGTTAACAATTCTTGACCAGACTTCAAAGCATATACGAATTAATTTCATACTATTTTGCAATCATTTGATCGATATGAAATAAAAATCACATGATTTGTATCGAAATTAAATTAAACTCAATCATTTTGTATGATATTATATTCGAAATTCAATACGAAACTAATTTATTGATGTGTTCATTAGAAGAAAATTAGAATTAGAATCGAATATTAAAAATTATTTTTTTATTTAATGCATAAATAAAGTAATTTTTTATTTATTGTTATTAATAAATACTTCCATTATTGAATTGGATACATTTCAGTAATGGATGTATTTATTCATATTTTTGTATTTTTAACGACTAACAATTTTTTTTATCTTTCTTACAACTTTGAATATTTTGGAATTTTAGAAATAAATATTTTTAATGGAAATATTGTACCAATTTTTTAATGAATTTCATGTAAAAATATGATTATTAAATTATTTAATAGAAAAATATACTAAATTTTTCCATGAATTTTCTTTTGACATGCTATTTATAAGTTATTTAATTGAAATATAAATTATTTTAAATAAATGGTAGTAAGAAATAAAAGATTCATTTAATATTTAAAAGTGTCAAATCGTATCCGAATTTCAATTGAGTAAGAAACAAAAAAATGTTTACTATAAGTTATTTCTATTTGTATACGCAAAAGTAGTTTTTTTTTTTTTTTTTTTTTTTTTTTTAGTCTTAAAATGAAAACTAAAATTATATGTATCCAATTTTGAAAAACACAAAAATGTAGCATAAAAAAAAACCACAATATGTCATGCATAAGGAGAATGAACATTAATTAGTAGGTGGGCTGAAAGGTTTGCAGGCTGACACATAGATGGCGCTACTAGTATTAAATCCATAAGATTTTTAGTTAGCCCGTAACCTTCGAAAGACACGTGTATAAATTTGACAGCTATTGCTCTATTAGTAAGGGAGTTATAGCATTTTTAGTGAAGTTATAGCATTTTTACTGTTCATCACGTGCAATCCACTCGGCTGACTGTCGATTGGACTCCGGTGGGAAATGATGGAGCCATGTTTCATTCATTGTCACATATCGACGCAAAAATTCGGGCTTATTACGATTGAACAGCTCCAAACACTGCTTAGAATCATCAAATCGTTGTTGTTTTTGGTCGATTGTGAGCTCGCGCGGCACCCACTTTGAACAGAGCTTTCGCATATCCAAATATTCATTCACGATATGCCCAACACGTTCCTTTGATATCTTTAGGGTCTCAGCTATCTTAATCAACTTCACTTTACGGTTATCAGAAATTATTTTGTGGACTTTTTGATGTTTTAGTCGGTAACCGCCTCTTTGGGGCGTCCACTGCGGGCATCGTCTTCGGTGCTCATTTCGCCTCGTTTAAATTTAGCAAACCACTTCTCTACGGTTGATTTTCCTGGTGCAAAGTCCGAATAATGTTTATCAAGCCAAGCCTTGGCTTCAATAGTATTTTTTTTTTGCCAAAAAAGCAATGCTTTATTAACACACGAAATCCCTTTTTATTCATTTTTTCAAACTCACAAAAGTTGCTTCACTAAAAATGCTATAACTCACATACTAATAGTGCAACAGCTATCAAATTTATACACATGTCTTTTGAAGGTTAGGGACTAACTAAAAATCATATGAATATAATACTGGTAGCATCTATGCCATCTATGAACTTTTCCGCCCGCATGTTATGTATAGAATATAAGGGATAAATGCCATAAATATGTTTTTAAATACTATGCAACAAATACTATTTTTGAGAATTTTATTATTTCTAGTTATAATAAGCGTTAGATTTTCTGTGGAAAACAAGTGTGCTTACAAAATTATGTAAGCAAATTCTGTCATTTATTATTCTGTTCGAGTAATAAATGACAAATAAAGAGTAGCTTTAATCCTTCAAATGAGCAAATTCTTTACAGCTAATTTGTAAATTATTATTAAAAAATAAAATTATTTTAAAATTTGAATATTTAACAAGATAATAAATAAATGATAAACAAATAAATGATAACAAATAAATGTAATTTAACAAGATAGAAAAAGGAACAAATAAAACATTAATTGTAGAGAAAATTCAAAAATATTTAGAAAATAAAAAAAAAAAAATATGCATGGTGGTGAATAATTTACAAATATAAGATATTAATAAAATTTGAAATTAAATTTAATACGTTTATTTGAAAGTTTTTTTATATAAATATGTTAAATTGTTTTGTATGTTTTTTAGTATGTTCACAAGCAAATTATTTACTCTATTTGTTCCTATAAAGAATAATAGATGGCGCCACAATATACACTCGAATTATTTAAAATTTTTTTGCCCTATGTGTAACCTTATCGCTACTAAGTTTGAATAGTTATAGAGCGAAGCGATCATGCTCAACTTAATATGAAAATAAAAAAGCTTGGATATAAAGAAACATGATTAACAAAATTGGAGAAAATGCTTGACATGGAGAAAAAAAGGGTAATAAAAAAAAAAAATAAATAAAAAAAAAAATAGTAATAATGAAGGATATTGCCTGAGGAAATTTTTTTAAAGATGAGCTGGAATGATGAACAAACGAATGAAATAAAAAAGGCCAAAGTGGATGTTGCAATTAAAAAAAAAGAAAACTATTTAAGGTGGTTTTAAACTGCGATTACATTTTGAATTTGAGTAGGGAAACCTATCGCCAGCAGAAACGTCATAAGAGCAGAGTTCTTACATCATTGGTTAATTCTATTTCTTAAGATCGGCCTTTTTTTGGGGAGGAGGGGGCAGCTATTAATGTTTTAAAATTTCAGATTCAGCGTTACGGCCCACACGTTCAGCAATCTCAATTTTTAAATCGCATTCAATAGTTTTATGACATCGACAACTAGTCCCTAATTATACTGAATATTAACTTAAATTCTTTTAATTTTAATTTTTTTATCTTACTATTTTTAGTATTTTTTAAATTTTTTAGAGTACCATTTTTAATTTTTAGAAACTTTTTTTTTTCACATACTAACTTTAAGCAGCCAATTATAATTGTAAATATATATATGAATTAAGATGAGGAGGTTAAGAGGTTCTATCCCATTAGTACTCTGTAATTGGTATGCCAGTTGCCAGTGGGTAATTCTTACCCCCTCTCATAACAACCTTAAGTGAAGTCTGGAGATAGGCTTATTCATATTAGTCTATTTTTTGGGGTTAATAAATCAAAATAAAGAAATGCAAAAATTTTGCATTTGGCACAGAAATGCAAAATTTGCCATTTTTTGTAGCAGAACATAGCAAGGGATGAATTTTGGTGCAGATTTTCAACCCCTGAAAATATTTAATTCATTTATGCATACAAATTTTAATTTATCACTTTCTTTTAATAATGTCTAACTACTTGTTTATGAATTAAAAACATACAGACAAATTAAACAATTTTCTGCATAAAATTTAATAAATAGTAATTGTTAAATGATTAGATTCAATGTAGTTAAAAATAGAAATATGTTATGACATATGTTGAATAAATTAGATTCACAATACAAATTTTATATTTTAATAATATAGAAATTAAAAAAAACTACCAATTTCAGAAGTCCTAATGAATGTAAAAATGTTGATCAAAGAAGATTCAATAATTAAATCATATTTGAGAAATCTCAAAAAAAATAGAGTTAATAAATGTGTAATCATACACAAGACAAAAATAATGTTTTAAAAATTTTATTACAAACAAAACAACATCAGTATAATACAAAAGATACACCCATAAAAATCCACAACACCTTTATTTAATACATGATTTAAGTAATGAAATTCCTCTTCATATACATGACCAGCATGAATATTTTAAAAACAACTGGAATTTTGCATTTATAATAAAAATGATATGTAAAATTTTATAATCCAAAACTAGTATATAAATTTTAAGTAGCATCTTCTAATATTATTTTGTACAATCACAATCAATTCTATGAAAATACACGTTTCAACAAAATGAAACTTTTTGTACATATAATTTTGTTTCTTAAATAGTTGAAGTATATCAAAATTATATTTCAATAAAAACAGAATTTTCTCTTAAAAAATTCAAGTTACAAAGAATGTAATTATTTAATTTAAAATCTTATTGCACATTTATATTCTGATAATTTGGCAATAATATAACACGTAATACACTTATTTTAAAAATGCTTCATAAAAATCACAAAGGCAAAAATTTGTACAAATTTATGAATTTAAAAATTAAATTTCAATTTTATGTAAATTTTTATAAAATATTATGGGAGAAATATTATAATTAAAATAAAGTTCAAAAATTATTATTTATTAATTATTTAAAAATTATTATTGTCATTATTTTGCAAATTCTTCTGATTACATTTTTATAGCTTTCTCAATAAAAAAAAATCAATCAATCATAATTCAATTAGAATTTATGTTGACATTAAATAACACTCATTTTAATTTAGAATTAAAAATAATTACTTTTCAATTTAAAAGGAAAAGAACAACTTATACATAAACATTCTTGAAATTATAAAAAAACATACTTTGAAAAAGTATAATTAAAAACTCAAAAAGACAATTTTTTATAAAGTAATTATTAACTATAAAATTATTTGGTAACATACATAAATATTAATATTTTTAGAAAAAAAGCTATATTTACAAATATTGAAATTTTTATACAAGTTTTTAAAAATTTGAAATATAAAATTGCAAAGTTAATTTATATGTTATTTTTCGATGACAACCTACAAATAGTGATCTTTAGTTTTAATTACAACATCAATTTTTCTTTTCATTAATCTAATATATTTTTGGCATATAATTATAATGATTTAAATGAGGTTATATTTGATTCTGAGGTAGTTTCCCTCATAATAAATATTTGTGTAAAAGTGCAAACACAAACTGTTTAACTCATATTATAGATAAAACAACACATTTCTTAAAATATAGAAAAACATATTGTATAGATAATTTATAAATACTTTATGAGAATTTTAATGTATTGATTATTATTATAGTCATTATGGAAAAATAATTTATAGTAAATTCATCATTATTGCACAGATAATTATTCTAAATAATAAATATTACAACTACAAAAAAAAAAAAAAAATTCATATAACATTGAGTTCATACTATACTTGATATTTTTAAAAAATTTTATTAGTTTGGTTTATTAATAACTAACATTTTTTTTTTTTTTTTGGAAAACACATTTATTAAATATTAAAATGTATCACAATATCAAAATGCTCCATATTTGGTAGTAATTTATGACAAATTTAGCATTACTTGCATACTTGTGCTGCATGCATTTTTCAAATGCTGAAAAATTTGAGTTGCAATATCATTTAATTTATAGTTCATAGAATGACATATTCTATACCAGAAAATGATCACAAAAAAAACTGAACATCTTCATGAGAGTTATTAACATGACAGCCTTTAATACACAAGAATATTAAATGAATATTTACATGCTGAATTATTATTAAATACAGCAAAGAATAATGAATAAAGACAGAAGGATGTTTGGAATTTTTTAAACTTAAATAGATATTAGAGCTCAATACAATTTTATAATAAAAGATATGTGGGGATAATTAGGAAATGCTACAACTTTATCCACTTATTATAAGAAAGAATAAGTATTTAATACTTCAACTATTGTCAATATACTTATAATCCAACAAGTGGAATGGTAAACATCCTATTTAATTGAAGGGAATGAATAGATTATTTGTTTTTAATGTTAATCAGATAGATACCCAAAGTTGCTTTGAAAGAAAAAAGGATAATAATTAATGTCAAATTTTTTCTCTACTCTTTTTTTAATATTGTGTCATCTAAGCTTGAATGATTAAAAATGAACATTCTTTTCATTACAATTAAAATCCATACTAATAATTCCTTTTAAGCCCTCCATTTTGGCAGCTTGCCAATTTTCCACATGATTAATGGTCAAACTAAAATTAACATTTTTAAATACACCATCAATCATTCAAATAATAATAAGTATTTCATATATTCCACTTTTTAGAACTAATTGTAAGGAATACAAAATTTATAAGATGATGATTTCGTAAAAATATCTCTCTATAAATTCAACTTTCATGAGATATAGAAAAACATTCATTGATTACATCTATATCAGAATATAAAAAAAATATAAATTAATATCACTGCTTTAAAAAAGAAAATCTTCGACTCTACATAAGATAGCTAAGTATATTGATGCTAATGTATATTTTAATGCTACAAAGGCAAGTTTTTTCAATTCTCATACAAAATATATACGAGAAACAATTTTTTTTGATTATATAAAATAAAACAAAAAATTTTCAACAATCAATAATAAAATACGTTTAAATTTTTTTTTAAATATCCTTTATGTTAACATTATAAAATAAATTTTGTTTTAAAATTATATAACACAACATTTTTTGCAATGTTTTAGCTCATCATAATAATACTTTAATCACAATAAAAATTCCTAATATCAACATCTTCACGTTTCTGCTTGAATATGTACAATTAGCAGAAATAACATAACAGAGAAAAATACCTTTAGACATATTGTTTTTGACACTGAAAAGGGAATCCCCATCAGTGATTGGGAATACTAAGTATGATTAAAGAGTCATAGATATGCAATTAGGACTGTTTTAATTTGAAAAGATACTGGAATCTCTCAAAAATACTGCGAGTCACACTGCCAGGTAATTTCTGATGTACTTTGATCATTTCTTTCATTTTCTCAGCAACCTGTAAAAGAAAGGATTTAATCTTAATTACTTATTTTCTAAAATTTAACAAATGATTTACTAAAATTATAGATAGTAATTTAGCATTAATTCAATCATTATTAGACAGTCCCCATCATGCTTTTCCAAAAAGCGAAATTACATATCTTCTGATAATGCTTGATGAGATTCCACCTCGCTGTTTACTAACTGTCACTGACTTTGTGGTTTGGTGAATTGCCCAACACCAGATCCATTCTGTAAAGAGGGATTATGACTAATGGATGACACTTTAGTTAGGGGCGAACATCTCATCATTCTACAAACACATAGCAAACTGCATCAATCTCCAACATCTGTACATAGACAACACAGTCTATGTGTCAAATTGTATCGTTATAAGGTAGCTTACTGAAAATCCTCTTATAGCAGTGCTTATTCAGTGTGCTGCCCATCATAGCTATGCACTGCCACCTAAATTAGGAAGGATTCCATAAGAAATCCTATATGACTTGATGCCCAACTGTAAAAGATAATGCATTTAAACTAGACATGGCCTAGTTAGGTAATAGTACTCTTTTTTAGTTTCCAGCAATAAATTATCCATTTACTTTTTTTTTTATGGATGCTAAAAATATACATGCAGAACTTCATTTGAACAAACAATTCCTTTTGGTATACTAATACTAGCAATGAATGTATTACTTTGCAAATCGAATAATACTACCTTATAATAATTCAAGTTGGCTACTTAGCAATGTGCTTTCCTTTTCTGTGTTTCATTAAAACATCCTTATGAAATTCTGCAAAATATTTCAATTATTTGCAAGTTTTCATCCTATTTCATTCAACTCTTATTCTTACGTATTTAAACCACAAATGCTTATCTCATTTGTTAAATTCTTGTTTACCTATATTTAATGTTAAATTTTCCAACAATTATTATTTATAATTAATTAATGACATAACTTGAGATAAAATCATAAATTCCCAAGTAAATTCCTTAAATTGCAATAATCTTAGTAACATAATGTATTTAATGGATGAATTCTTAATGGTTTTCCTTTAACGTGGTGTAATCTAAAATTTTAGAGATTAAAAAAATTAAAAAAATTAAAATTCCTCCTAAATGGCATTTACTCCCCTATGATGCTGCTGTTTTGAATTCATTCAACTTAGCAAAGTGTCAATTTTCCACGTTATTGGTGCCGAGACTAAACATAGATTTTCAATTAAATTTAATTAATTGCCTCTCTCTATCTTTTAAAAAGATTTTGAAAGTTTGCTATTGTATATTGTGATTAATTTAATTAAATAAATTTCAAAATATAGAAGGAAGTATAATAAAACTCTTACATGATTACAAAAATAATTTTGCATTTAAACATTTAAACCATATTTTCTGAAAAAGTTTCGAATTTTTTTTTATTCTACAATAGTTTTGGTGCACAATTTGAATAAACTTATAATTAGTAAGACTTTAAAATGAAACAACAACATATATATATATATAATGAATTATATGGATGAATTTACATTACCCTTTGTGCCATTTGTTCAGGGTGTAATAGATGAATCATAAGGAATTGGTTCACCAATAAAAGTTCTGGAAAAAAATATTGGATTAAAGATTTGAAATGAAAGTACAAAAGTGATTGTTAATTCTTATTTCAATGGAAACAATTGATGGAAATTGCATTACAGATACTTTTGATATAGATTCAGATCACATTTCCCTAAAATTAAATGGAAAAACATGCTATTGTCATTCAAGAAATATTTTAAATACTTTAAACATGTTATTTATAATTTTTTAATGCATGATCGTTATCCATGCATTCAAAATGATAAATAATGAACAGATAGACGAGCAAACAAATCTTTTCCACTTTGACAAAGTGGAAAAGATTTGTTTTGAGAAAATCAATGCTGTATCAAAGTGTAATTCCACTCTTGCAAACATCAATGAAGAATATTTTTAATACACAAATACAAAAAAGTAAAAATAAAAATTATGTTTAATATGCAAATAATAATTTGTTGTTCGAAGTCAGAACCTCTCAAAATAACTCCTTTTTTATTAAAATGAAAAATTTAATCATTAATTTGTTAATACAATTTCAATGAAATTTTCAAGACATAAAATAATCTGTTTCTTTGTTATACAAATACATTGAAAATAAAATACTAACTTACTTCAATTTTGTGGGGAAACCACCATAAATAGGAACAAGAGGAATGCGAGTTTTTTCATACAAAGTACGCAGCCATTCTAGAAAAAAAAAAAAAAAAAAAAATTATTGTGTTATTTTGAAATAAGTGCATTTATTTTTTAAAACATAAATTAGCTAATTTTACCCAAAAATTTATATTTAGTTGCTATGTAAACTCATTAATTAGGAAAAACTGAAATTTTTTTTTATTGATTAAAAATTATAAATGCTTTGATAATTAAAATTAAATATATTTTTAAAACAAAAAATATTTTAAAATCTTTATCTTTTTATTACCATTCATTTATTGTTTTAGATGAAAATCCAAAGACAATTAGACAGTGCAAATGATTTAGTTAAAAATTAAAAACAGAGATTGTTTACATGAAAATTAAAAAAATTTTTTTTTTTTTTCAATATATTAAAAGTTATATAAGGCCACAAAAAGAAAAAAAAAGGATAAAAAAATTAAATACACTATCTAAATAAAATTTATATTTAAATCAATAAACACATTAATGTATTTCAATTAATTGAACTTCTATATTTGTTGATCAGCAATTTTTTAAGTAAAAATATTGTATGTAGAATAGAAAAAAATATTTTAGTACAATTTTTTTTCATATGAAGGCAATAAAAATTAATGCAGATTTTTCCATTTATCATTAAATACTTGAAATAATATAACTTTAAAAAATAAAGATTTTTTTTAAAATTAAAATATTGAGATTATTTCAGTATTTTTTATAATAGATATTTCTTACAATATTGATATCAGGGAATTTTTTTTATAATTTTAAGGAATGAATTAATTTTTATTTAACTTGTTAGGTTTTTTTCTACATCTTCTTAATTAAAAGTAATTCAGATATTTAAAAAATGTATGGAGTGAGATTTATTATCATTTATTAATTATTTTCTTTAATTAAATAATTTACTTAAAATTTATTATAAATTTAAAAAAAAATTATTATTATAAAAGTAAAAGGAAATTTTCTGACAGAAATTTGTTTATGTGATAACACTGAATACTAGAAG
The DNA here is from genome assembly GCA_021605095.1 of Caerostris extrusa. Taxonomy (NCBI): domain Eukaryota; kingdom Metazoa; phylum Arthropoda; class Arachnida; order Araneae; family Araneidae; genus Caerostris; species Caerostris extrusa. The sequence continues at coordinate 75,931 of BPLR01015066.1, forward strand.
GAAATTCAGAAAGTATTTTCTTATTAAACAGGCTTTTTTATAAACATTAAAAACTAATAAATAACATAAAGTAATAGTTAAAACAATTTTGAAGATTCCTTTTATAAATAAATACAAACTGACCATTATTTTAGTATTTCGAAATATGATTGAATGATTGATTTTAATTAATTAAAATTAGACTAATAACTTTTTAATAATTTGAAAGCATATTTTTAAAATCAACAAAAAAAAATCCTTAATTTATTAATAACACCATCATATTCAAAAATTTTGTCCTACTTGATAAATGCAATCAATAATTCTACTTGATAAATATAACCAATATTTAAATTATTAAGTTATATTAAATATTTTTATTAAGAATAAAGACAAAGAAATTAAACATACTTTTACCAAATCCAAGAGTAAAGAAAGCTTCTCTAATATTTTCAGTGAAAACTGGAATGATTGGCTATAAAATTAAAATTGCTACCATGAAATAAAATTAAAATTTATGAGAAATAACAAATTAAAGAAATGTTTAAAAATAGTAGGCATTGTAATGTTCTACATAGTCTTTCATGAAAATATAATTGCAGAAAATGAAAATAACATATTTATTAAAATAAAGCAATCATGAATTCATTATCACATTTACCAGAATAAAGTAGTCAGTTTTTGAAATTAAGTTTTTTTAAAAGGGAATTTAAGGTAACATAATTAATATATAGACAGATTAAAGGTTTTTTTTTAATGTTCATAACCATATGGATAATTCAATTTTTATAAAATTTCACTAAATATACCTAATAATTATCAATATGAAAAAATACACAGAATTTATGGTATTATCTTTAAAATAAAATTAAAAAATTATGTGAAAAATGTATTTTTACCATGATTTTTCTGATTTAGAATTATAAGAAAAGTTGAATTTTATTTGTTCTATTTATATATTGAAAAACCCTACACATTTTAAATGCTTTTACTCCAGAGAATTGTTTTTAACAACCACACAGAATAGCTGAATAGGGATAAATACACACAGAATAGATGGTAATTTAATTACCTCGAAAATATGAATCATCATGGTTCAGTATATATTGTTCACTAAGTTTATTACAAGGAAACATTTATCATCTTAAAAAATGTCTTTTAAAAATAAATAAAAAAAAAAAGCTTCAAGGTTAATTGTTAGAAGTGCTTTAAACAAATTATTCAACACATTAATTATAACCATATGGATTCATACATTCAGTCAACTCCATACATTTGTAGTAGCAAATCACGTTTAGTCCTTCAAGTGATTTTAATCAGCTGAAAAAAAACCATGCATTTTTTAATTAGGTATTATATTATATCATGTTTTTCCAGTATTAATGTAACTTATTTCTTTCATGTTCCTTATGCAGCTCTATAACTCTGTTATCTGTTGTATTTCATCTTATTTATTGATTATTAAAACCCTTTATGACTGCACTTTTCTTATTTTTGTTTATTTATTTTGGCTTTCCCTCTCCTTTATTTTCTTGCATATATATATAGAAGTTTCTATTGAAAATATCTTTTAAGCATTTTTTAAATTCTAATTCATATCTAATACATTGTCATGCTAACACACACTTCTAAAAAAATTAACCACAAATGGAAAGAAATAGGAGAGATTGAACATCTAAAATTAATATATAAAAAAGAATATTGAATAATGATTTTATTACGAAATGCCAATACTATAATATTAGCAGGGCATTAGATAAAATGTAAGCAATTGAACTATTTATCATGATTCATTATTTTAGAAATGGCAATAATTTGGCAACATTTGCAGATGATGTCCTACTTGCAGGAAATAAATAACCTCACTCAATCTGATTGACCGTATTTCTGGAGTTCCATTTTCCCAGCATTTAACTGAGAAATGGGCCTTAAAATCGAACCAGATAGAGGGAAGTAAAAACAAATCCAGAATTTATTCATAATAATATTAGTACTAAAGACACTACAATTTATACAATTGTGTCCATTAGTGACAAAAATACTCTTTAATAAATAATTTTGCATTTTAAAGGACTTTTGGATATTTTTATTTACAAAAAGTGATGTACAAAATTTGATCTCAACAACTTATCAATAAATAATTTTAAAAACCGATTTCAAAGTTTTGATCATAGCAACAAACATGAAAACGTAATACATTTTTTACGAAAAGACATTGCTACAAAGCTAATGAAATCCAAAGCTGATTATCCTATTACTATAAGACTCATTTATAAATTTCTTAACTATTTTTATAATTTGGATTGAAATTACACAAATATTATTTGTATACATGAACTACGAGATTATCCTTCTAACAATAAACTGAAGATTTATAGACTCCTGTCATTTTTTTGCTTATAGTGTATTTTATTATTTGGCTGCTAAAAATTATCAATTGTGCATATATATAACAATATTTTCAAAATAAATTCACCAACCACTTTAGCTTCCATGGCTACTTTTGCAAATCCTATTCTTGTACCCCAAATCAAAGGATATGTTTCATCTCCAAAGAGGGCTTCTCGTACACCACCTGGAGCTATGGCAAGGAGATTTCCTTTCTTTAGAATATTCGTGCATGATTCAATTGTTCCAGGATAGATTTGGAAGCAATCAATAAGAGCATCAAAGGCTGAAATAAAGAACAATTCCTTTATTTCCTTAATGAGTATTTATGATAAATTCACCCATTCATTAATATACTAAATATTGATAAAAGCAATTCTTTCATTTCTGTAAATGTATTTTGTAAATAACTTACAAAAAATTGGTATAACAAAAGTTATCAACTAGCAATACAAAAAGTTAATATGAAATTGAAGTATCCATTACTAACAAGTATTTAGTACAATTTCACATATCAGCCTCTTAGCTCAAGTACTCAATGAAAAAGATGTTTAAGGATTTTATCTGATATAATTTTTTCCAGTGGATGCTGAAATATATGAAAGAGTTGATTAAAATAAAAATGTGTAATAATTTCAAAATCCAAGGCCCATGACAAACCATTTGTATAAATAATACTAAATTAACATTAACATTTGTATAAATAGCATAAAATAAAGGAATTTAAGACAAAATCTCTTGTTGTTTCTGAATAAAAGTTTTGAAGTGCCTTCGGGGAAAAATACTTCAGTTGTTAACATGCAAGAAGGTTCAGTTGTTAAAAAGGAAGGTCGATAAGATATATGAAGTTTGAGAACATACTATTAAGTCGAATGGAAAGTAAAACAAGATTTTAACTAACCTAAATTAAATATAAATGGCGAGAAAAAGGAATACTTTATGTGAATATTACTCGAAAAGACAATGGTTAAGCCTAAAGAAAAACATATTCTCATACCAAAGCTAGGATTACATCTAAAGAAGATTTTGCATTGGATTTGGTGATATATATAAAGGATGGTTCATTTTGAATTGCTTGTGAATAATCAAATGAATTTCTTGCTTGTGAAAATCATCTTAATTACCTACCGTTGACAATTAAAGAGATACCAACCAAATAGATGCTTCCTGAGTGTTGCAATCATGGTTTAGGATTCATTTGTAAATATTACATTATTGGTTTTTATATTGATTGTGTGCATAATTAATGCATATTATAGATAGTTCATTGAATAAATGTTGTTGTGTTGGAACTTCCAAGTTGTAGTTGAAGAAATCTTTACTAAGTGTTACATCTAACTTTATTGAAGGAGGTTGATTACAAAAAGAAACAAACCTGGCAGATGAAAAAGAAATCTATCACCTACAGCACATATCAGTCGTTTCTTGTATAGAACAGATTTTGACAGCAAATAATACCAGTCTACAGGCATTGCTCCATGATAAAAAACAACAAGAGCTGGACCTTCACTTGGAATGTTTTCTAAACCTTCAATTTCATAACCTGTGATAAGAACGAACATTTTTATTTCTTAAACAAACACATTTAAACGAAAAATTAAAATTTTTTTTTATATATCTCAGAAAATATTAGAAAAAAATTTATGAGTGATTGTTACTAAACAATTAAGTAAATATACACATAATTCTGCATTAATTAATAGTTCATGTTACAATTTAAATGATTTATTGGTTTTGCTTTATTAGATAAATAATTTCTAAAAATACTACAAATTTTAAGTACTAAAAACACTACTAAATTTCATAAAATCTCAGGTGTTATGCAGGAAAATTTTATTATTACATTCCTTAACACTTAACATTCATTATGGAAATTAAACAGATAATTTTAAAAATTTTAGATTTTAAATATCAAAAGTTTCTTGAACAAAATCAAGTCAGTTCAAATTCAATTAAAAGGAATTTGTATATTAATAACAAAACCAAACATTTCTCTAAACATATTAAACTCAATCAAAAATGATTCTAAATAAGTAGTACAAAAAGTTAATCAAATTAAATAATTATTAATATATTTTCAAGAATACTTTACAACAATTTACATTTGAAATATATCTAGAACAGCAGCTCTGAAATTCCAGAATTATTAGGTTAAAATAAGCACAATCTAGTAATATTGATGATTAACTAAGCAAATGATCTAAAGTAGTTAAAAGTCAAATGTAATAATAATATGAAGATACATTAATTAAATTTAAATTATCTTTTTTTGGAAATAAATTTTATGTTTAGACATTTTTTTTTAACAAACTGCTGCAAATTATTTAAGAATATTAAAATTAAAATTTGGATAAATAAAATTTCTTTTAACATGTATAATAACAATTATTTACACATGTGCATATTTCATAAGAAAAATATTTCTAAACTCGATTCCATAACCTTTATGATCCTTTTATTATCAATAACATGCCAAGATGTTTAGTTTAGCTTATGTTGAATGAAAGTATTATGCTATTTTTTTTGTAATCACAGAATATTATAATTTATAGCACATCTATGTATATTTCATATGTTATACTATAACAAAGAGTAGATTAAATTAGAGGTCATTGAATATATATATATTATCAAAACTCACAGATCCTTGAATCAAAACCCTAAGAGTCCAAAAGGATCAGTGGACTCCTTTAATTTAACTTATGTCATCTAAATTAGAATAAATTTCCTTGTTTTAGATATTTCTTGCACAATAAATGATGAGGATTACTTTTAATTGAATATTTTTGGAATCCAAATCAGATTTATCAAAAGAATTAATAAGAAAGCATAGTAAACATTTTGATAATCAGCCATGAAATGGCTACTACTTTTAAGTCCTCTCTTTTAACTTAATATATATATATATATATTATATATATATTTCGGAGGTCAGATTTCTGAATTTTATGTAAGCAAAGTTCAAGAATCTTTTTTTGAATTTTGATATACAACATTGTTTTCCTTTTTTTTTTTTTTTATACATAAAGTATAAATTCAAGTTCATGCTACAAGATGCTAAAGAACAATAAGGAAATTTGACTGATAAAAAATAACTAATTCATAGAAGTTCGTCAGTTCACCCTCAAAGATTCTTTTAACATTAAGTATATGGAATGAAAATCTGTATCTTCAAAAGCAACAGATCAGACTGGTACACACAAATTTTTTTATATAATAGTTTTCAGATTTTTAAAAATTTATAAGGATTACTTTTCAAAAAAAGAATGTAAATATAAACAAGAAACAAATAGCACTTACCATACCAGAAACGTGCCTGGAAATCCCACAGGCATGCTAACAAATACCTAGCTGGCTTCCAACAATCAGGTGTAAATGTATAACCATTTATTTTATAATAGTATCTATAAGCTTTCACATACAATGCAGATATGTACACCAAACCCATCATTAAAAGAGGTAAGAAAAAGATTGCCTAAAAAAAGAAAAAATAATTAGAATGAACATAGTTCGTTAATTGTGAGTAGTTGTAAATGAACAAGGAGAGCATGTTGAACATTGTTGCTCAGATTAGAGATCTACACTAAAGCTACAATTTATAAATTAAAAATTTATTTTAGAAAATGGATTCTTCAATGACGAAGAAAAATTATAGATGGTTACATGAAAAGTTTCAATTAATTTGAAGCATCATCATTTAGAATTTTGATCTGTAATCAACATAAAAATCTACAAAAGCAACCAATTCAGATCTTACAGTCTAAAAGATGGCTTTTCAAAAGTGCAGAATTTTTATTATATACATATATATTGCTTTGTGTAATTGATCTGTAAATTGGTAAAAATTGTAATAGAATGAGAATTACCGAGGGATGAAGAAGAAAGAATCTGCTTCTGTAGCTTTCATGAAACAGATTTTTAAAATTCTTATTAGAAAGAAATTAAACCACATTTGAGTTACAAGAGACTCAAAAACAACAAAGCAACTATTTATTTTTTCATATTTTTATAGACCTTTTAAAACAATCATAGCTTAGCACTGATGAATGAAGAAATTGACTATGCATAAAAGTAAGAGATTTGTTTGTCTGTGCATCATGCAACTTAAAAAACTATAATATTTAAAGGTTTAATTTTTTATTTCATTTATAACATTTTTTTCTAATATTAATATCATAATTTCTTTAATAATATTATTTCATAAATTAATCATTATTATTTTTCATTTAGATCTTGGTTTGGCCAAAAATCAGCAAATTTTTCAGTTTCTTTAGTTGAAAAAATAAACAACAGAATTTTATATATAAAAATTGTAATTTACATTATTTACTGCAAGATATGTAAATGAAAGAATTATGAAGAAGAAATGAAATCATAGCTCTATACATATATTATTCACATTTCTGATTCATAATTTGTACTTAAAATCTTTAATGTTTAATTTTATACAATTTTAAATAATTTATGAACACTTGTGAGAATAAAATAAAAATTTGTTTTAGAAATTTTTATAAAAATTGAAATGGTAAATTTTGAAATGTTTGTGATTGTGTACATATTTTTGGTTCATTTCAAATATTATTTATACAGGCTTAAAAGTTTTTTTTTTTTTTATATAATAAATTAAATTAGATACTTTTTGTGTTTTATTTCCTATTTCCATTTTAATCTTTTAACATGGCTTTCATAAATTAGAAATGAGTATAAGGAATGCTATATTCTTAATTAAAAATAATAATAATAATAATAATAATAAAAAAAATCAAATTTCCATTTTTATAGATATTTTACTATCTTTTTTGTTGTCTTTAATATTAATAAATAATGTTTTTGGTGTGTTATTAGTTAATATAAAGCAGTTACATGGAAAACCAAATGATTGCTAATTTCACTGTTCTAGATTTTTGCCTATTGTTTATTTCCATGTTTTTAGGATATTTTATACTTTAATTTCATGTGCTCAATTTAAAATAGAAATCTGCTCCATCTGCTAAATTAAGTTAAAACTATTTTGACTATCAATAAGATATCACCACGCTAAAATTCCATTAGCAAAGAATTATATTAGGCTTTCTATCATCTTGAATGATGATTATACTTGTTACTGTGTGTTTCTTTATTTGTTCAACAATATTTTTTCCTAATTAAATTTATCAAAATGAAAATTATATTATTCCACTGAAGTTGAACAGCACTGAGTCATATCTGCCAATATGAAATAAAACAAAATATATAAAAGGAATAATTAATAACTTAAGAATATATGCAAGTATGAAATGCTTAATATATCAAGATATACTTTTAGTTAAAAACATAAAATGAGAAAATATATAAAAGAAACATACTATAACAGGAATAAGTAGAACTGATGACCATATGGCTTTCTGATATTGGAAGTAAAAATTTAAAACATCTTTCCCCAGAGCGTCATAAGTTACATTACTGTACATACTTGAGTAGTAGGAATTTTCAGCCATGGTTAATGGGTCAGCAATTCATAAAAATATCTGAAAATAGAAATATTTGAATAAAATATCTGCATAAATTATTACTTAATTACAATAAAATGTCAAATTTTTATTAAAGTTTCAAAGCCGTGATTGATAAGATAATTTAAATGATTATTAAAAAACTGTTTGACACAGCTCAAAATTTAAACATATAAGGAAATATTTTTAATTTTTTATGATAAATAATTACTATATATAAATAATTTCACACTGAAATCAAATATGGTTTTTCGATGTATATTAAAATTAAAATAATGACATGCATGATATGAAACTTCAACTTAAAAATGTCTAATTTTTATTTACACATAAAAAAGTCATAAGCTAATTAAGAAATTAGAGGAAAAATTTTAAAAAACCACTACTTCACATGTAACATATCAATACTAATGAAATATGAATAAATATATATAATAAAGTGTGCGTATAAAAAAAAAAAAAAAGGTTCAAAATTATGTTAGTAATAGAAATAAAATTAAAACATCCAACATTAAAAAAAAAAATATTCAAAATATATAGTAAAACCAACTTACATGTAATAAACTACAACAAAATTTAACATAAATCACTATTAGCTGCTTATAACTAATTCACATGGCTGATTTTATCTTCTTCAGAAAATTAACTGTTTATCTTTTAGATAATCTCAAATACATGAGGTGATTGTGATGCAAATACATCTTTGAAATTTATATTTACAGGATAAAAATAATAGTTGCCCCATTTTTCTTATCAAACACTTATAATGTTTCATCAGAAAAATTATTATAAAGGTTAAGCAAGGTGAATGATTAAATACTTCAAATGCATGTCACCAATAACATTTTTTTTTTAATCCTATTTTTAACCCATCTTATTATTTTTTTTTCAACATCTCTTCAGAAGAAGATAAGATATTATAAACAGAAATTGAAAGAATTACTTCCTTTCCAAAACTGCTGATTCAGTTTTGATAAGTTCAGATAAATTTTTTGTAAACTAAAATAATGATATATTTTTTTAAATAAAAGTAATTTGTAAGTTAAGTAAAAAAAAAAGTTTAAGTTATTTTGGTATATAGTAATTAAAACTTATTAGAATTTGTGACATTTAAAACAATTGTTCTTCAATTGTTTGTTTTTAATTTCTGTAAAACATTTAAAATAAAGATTATTTATAAAAAATATTTCATTTATTAACCTGTTATTAAGCTAACAATAATATATCTCTCTGTAATAATTAATCTAAATATATGTTCATAATAAATTAATTTCAGAAAGGTGAATAAGATAAATAATAAAGATAATTGCACAAATTGATCAAACGGAATTTCAAAAACAGAGTTTCAAAACTAAACAGATTCATGCATAAACATAATACCTATATATTTTATTCACATGAAAAATAATAGTTATTACACATCAAATCCTTCTTCAACAAGAATTTGATTTAATTCAAAAAAAATAAAAAAAAATACACGCACCACAACTTAAAACCAATGTGTCATGTTTAATATAATAAAAACTTTTATCTGAAAATCCGAGAAATTTTTTCTCCTCATACAAACAAAGAAAAACACAGCCAGTCTTTGACAATAGCGCTTTTGTTTTTGTTTTGAGCATGCTGTTTTTGTTTCGATTTATCCTTTTGGCGGTCTGACAGTTTTGGGTAGTGGAGTTTTTCGCTTCCGATGTAAAAAAAGATGACTTTTATTCGTTTTTTAAAAAATTTATTATTATAACTTTTGAAATTTAATACTGTCTGCAAGAAAATCCTATGTCATGAGGGATCTTTTACAATCAGAACCATAACTTCAACGATTGTTGAACATCCTGGACTGATTAAATGTTATTATACTTTACATGAGGTTATAAATCAATCTCACATAGATGAAACTGAATCCCCCTCGCATGTGATGAGCATCGTATGTGATTGCATCTCGTTTTTATCATCAGCCCATTCTTCTTTGTCTAACATAATTGTGCTTATATTGTTAAAAAGAGGGATGTTGCACTCAATTTAATGCAAGATGGTATATGTACCACCAAATCAATTTAATCCATTAAAAATCATTCTTTTTCGAAACGTTTGATGAATGCAGAATGACCTGTCGAGACTGAATAATTTCGTAGCATTCGCGATCCCTGATTTAATTTTAGTTGACTTCTGGCCCTGGAATTATTTAAAATTACTTGTAGTCGTTCATCTCCTTCCAAACTACAATGAATTCGAAGATGTCACCTGTGATATTTATTCGAACATAAACATTTCAGTTGTCACATTCGTTATAAATCGTCTTAACGCAACCATGCTATGTTTTGAATTTTAAGTTGAACAATAATTGCTATAATATGTGAATAAAACTCGCTATTATCCTGTTCATTGTTTTTGTAAGCTTTCAGGAGTTTTTGAACTAATATGGGTGTACATATTAAAAGCATGCCAGCGGTTGATCACTGTCATTGTTGCTTGTCATGCCAAATGTCAACCAAGTTTTGTTTGGGGCGGAAATTTTTAGCAAAAAAAGTTCGTTGTAGAAAATGTTTGAAATATAAAAAGTTCGAACATTGTTCGGGGTTAATGTGGTTAATACGTCGTCATCATCATCATCATTGGCGCAACAGCCTCAAGGTGAACCAAGGCCGTCTGCCTAAGATTATTATTACCATAGATTATTTTGAGCGTGTATAATGGTACACAAGTTCGTTTACAAAAAGATAAAAATATAACACTAAAATAAGATCAATATTTTCTCTAATATTTATACATAACAATATTTTCTCTAATATCTACCTCTAATTCTTTATTTCAAAAGATCGCTCTTGTATCAAGTTTTAGTTTTCTAAAATAAAATGTCTATAATATAATGGCTTTTAGATATTTTCAAATTTCATAATTTTAAATTTTTATATATCTAAAGAAATCCCTGTTTATGATTTAAATCAAATGCTTGTGAAGTGTTATTTAATCAAGTAAGATATCTTTTGATGTCCTTTATAGTGTCTGGTACGGCTAGTTAGATTTGATACCAGACAAGTGAAACCGAATAAAAGTTCTTATGCTTATGCCAATTATAAATCTGTAAGCAGAAAAAAATGTTTCATAGTTTTTAAAATGAATTAGTAGATATCTAAAGAGATTTAATTCTTAGATTTCCAAATGGAAGTATTTTTTTTTTTTTAAAATTGGTTATACCATGGAACAATTAGTTATTTTCATAAGAATTAATTAAATATAAAACAAAAACAATTGGACATTGTTTGCCATTTTTCCAAATAAAACCATTCATATAATTACATGATTTCATTTCATAGAATATTTTTATAGATAATAAGAAAAGAAAAAAATCTTAATTTAATGACCAGTTTTAAAATTATTTTCAACAAAATTTTAAAAAAGAATTTACAAAAATAATACAATCATTTAAATTAAGTAATAATTTATTATTGAATTACATTTGTAATTATTCTTTATCTTTTAAAATTAAATAAAATATTTTATATCATATAAATATCGCCTTTTTCTCGTTTCAAAAATAAATGGAGGAAAAAAAAAAAATCAGAATTTTTACATATTAGTTGAAAAATCAGTACGAAAATAAATAGAACAAATTGAAATAAAAACGATACCCGGTAATGATATTTTAAATACTTATTTATATAAGCATTGCTTTTTTACAATCAGAGGCTAAAATTGGAGTTATATATTTTAATGACGTTTTAGAAGAAGAATAGCAAAGACAAATTTATATTTGAATTCAAAAAAAGGCATTGATCAAAATGGAAGAAACAAATAATAAAATTAAATGCCAAAGAAATGGCGAACAAGAGTATTCTCGGTGATAAATAACTTCCTCACAAAATATTTCCTCGTAATTATGCCAGTTTATTAATTTTGAAGTGGCCCATGAAAAACCGATAATGGAAATTAAAAATATAAATGAAAGTGTTGTATAACATAGCACACTATCTAAAAGAAAACTTAGTAACTGATAAATAATTTTAAAAAATTGAGTGTTCTTCAATTTTTGTCGTTCTTATCGTGTGCACTTAAAATGCAAATAGTTTATACTAAATTTATCAGAGTTAAGATATGCATAAATAAGCTATTTTTGATTGTAGGTTATCTATTTTAAACTCTTTCAAATTTTAACGATACCATATATGATTATATACTGCTATCACGTGTGAAGAATTTTAGCACACTAGGTCAGTGGTTCTCAAAAGGTGCGCCCTAAAGATTTCCAGGTGTGCCCTATGGTATTTCAGAGAAATATGTGCTCAGATATAAAAATACATATAGTTACTATTTTTCTTGTTTTCCCATTTAAAGATAGCTTTGACTACAACCAGGGCCGGATTTTCCTATAGGCTAACTAGGCTTCAAGATCAAGAGCGGCCAACATTCAAATTGTTAGCAAAATTAAAATTACACTATTCTAAAAACAGTAAACACTAAAACACTGAATTGAAAATAAAGGAGAAATTCTACACATACTTCTTCTTGTTTCTTTGTAAATGTTGTGTGTTATGTTTGATTAGTTATTGCTACAAGTACTATATAGGGTGCTGAGAATAATTTCCAAATAAGTGTACTCGACTTTTTTTTTTTATTTATTATCCGTGCCACATTTCTTATAAAGATTAGTACCCATCACAACATGTTTCATTTAACGTATTTATATATATCCAGTAATGATGTATTTTATTATCTCTCATGTAATTTACAAACTTAAAAATGGGAGGTGAAAGGGCCTCATAAGTGGAATAGCCTATGGCCTCTTTTCATCTAAATCCGTCCCTGACTACAACAATTAACCTTTCTGGTGGTGGGTTTTATTATAATAATTCACATAAAAATTGCAAAAACTACGATCATACGCTACGGAAGATTTTTGAAAAATTAGGAGCGGTAACTTCCATGGTTGGTTACTAGGAGCGCCGTCTATGTGATTTTCAAAGTTAAAAAAATTCCATTTCAGCCTCTGAGACTCCACCGTCTGTAGTAGTCTGTGGAATTGACCATCACGATAAAAAATGTTAGTGTTAGTAGCGGATGCTTCTTTGTCAGAAATTTGCGTATGTAATGTGCCTACGATTATTTGTAAATTAAGTAATGTACCCCGAAAGTTTGAAAGCCACTGAGCTAGGTTTATACTTTGAATGAGGTTTTATATAACATAAATTTAAGGTTCTTTTCTTATTGGTTTGATTAGTCCAAATTTGTTGTTATTTTAACTAGATTTCCATCTTTATATGATCAAAATTTGCGAAATGAAATCTTACTACTGTATCAAAAAAGTAAGACCAGTTTTCAATTTAAATTTCCGGGCATATGGTATTGCAATTTTTATTTTCTTTTTAGGTTGTTCGTTCTGTCCGTCGTTCATTTGTGTGGAATTTTACGTCAAAATATTCATTAGTGCTTGAGTTACGCTTGGTTTTATGAGATACTAAAACTGATTCTGGCGATGAAATGTTTCAATCGACTCAAAACGGTGTCCTCGGAGTGGTCTTTTGAGTTTAAGGAAAAGCCAGAAGTAGCACGATGCTATATTAGGTGAATACGTTGGTTGTGGAACGACATGGGTTTCATTTTTTGGCGAAAAAGTCACGAAGAATCAATGCAGTGGGAACTGGCGCATTCAGTGTTTTCAGTACCAATTGACACGTTTGAGGCACAAAACATCTTTTAAAATGGAATTTTGAAATTCCAACATCAGCAGCAAGGTCTGTAATAACATAAATCGTCTGTTTGCAAACACCAAATCTTAAATTTTTGGACGTGAGCTTCGTCAGTTGAGGTTGGTGGTCGATCAGAGGGCTCTTCGTCTTCAACGAGTTCTCTGACTTCTTTGAACTGTTTATACCACTTATAAACATTTCTTTCCGATATAGGAATGCTCATCGAATGCCTTCTGCGACATTCTATATGTTTCTGCAACCAAAATTTACCGCAAGTTCTTGCTCAATTAATTCAGACATTTCAAAATTCGCAGGAAACAGTTTAGCATCTCACAAAACCAAGCGTAACTCAAGTACTAATGAATATTTTGACGTAAAATTTTACACAGATGTAAAGAACAGTGCCAACAACCTAAAAAAGGAAAAAAAAAAATTGAAATAACATATGCCCGGGAAATTTAAATTGAAAACTGGTCTTACTTTTTGGACACAGTAGTAGATTAAAATTGACAAATTTTTCTTCCGTTTATATATATATATATATATATATATATATTAACGTATTTTGGTGTACATAACTACGACACCGACTCTCTCTCTGTATATATATATATATATATATATATATATATACAGAGAGAGAGAGAGTCGGTGTCGTAGTTATGTACATCAGGAAGAGCTTTGCCAACGGGAATATATTTGAGATATACAAGTTTTCATTATCGCCATCAAGTCTCTTCATTTTTTGAAAGCAACGGTTGCAATGGACATCACCAGAGGATTATTTCAGTGTTATTCTCATATTCTAATTTATCACATTGTACATATGTTTGTGTTAAAGTGGCTATGTGATCCGTTTATGTATGCCACGAAATGGTAATGGAGGGGGAACATTACCTTCCAGGAGGGATTTTAGTGATAAGTGATTCATATTTGAGTGCTGTGCGGAAAAAAAAAAATACAGAAAACTCCCACCTGGCCGCCTGTCTATGAAAACGCTTATAGTTCGACTACCGATTAGTGGAAAAGTAGTTTAAAGATGGAAACGAATGAATCGATTATTTATTAAAGGTGCAAGTCAGATATAAGCAGCGCAAAAAGCAATTTGTTTTATAGCAAAAAAAAAAAGTTTAATCATTGTGAATTTTTTTCATTTAATTTTTCTTTTGATATTATGCAATTTAAAATTTCAATTATTAAAAATTATAATTATTTTTTATTGTAATTAAAATCCTTCCGAAAATTCCTTTCTTCCCTATTACATAGTCTCTATTTAATTTGTCCGTTTGCCAATTTGCCACTCAATCTTTCGCAAACTTAGAACACGCAGTATGTACATGAGCATGTACACGTAAATCACAATCGAGTCTCCTAGTTTTTGAAAGCTGCGACTGCAACAGACACCTCAACTGATTTTTTTCCCTTTTACATGAAAGGAAATTATATGGGAGAGATTATTTTTAAAATCACATTTTTTTTCTTCTTCAATTCACAAGTTGAAGTTAATCACCTTTATTTCCTTCAATCAAATCAACAGCATTTTACGACAAATTTTAACTAGGAATTTTAAAATAATAAAAAAAAAATTTTATGTCTTGAATAGTTCCTTTTGTTAATAACTGAATTATTTTATCATGAATTTGTAATGAATGCTTTGTTTTCAAATGGTTAAAGAGCTATTTGCATACGTAAATAACGAATTAAAGTTATATTGCACAAGTAAAAAGAAAAAAAAAAAATAATTTAATTTGATTACATAAATATTTGCTGAATTAGTTTATTAAGAACGGTTTTCACATTTTTTTTGCATGAAAAGGAGATAAAAATCAAAATTCCATTGATAATGGAAAGAAGCAATTTTTAAGAAATTTTATCAATGAATTTTAACTACTGAAAAGTCACGGTAAAATAGTCACTAATGTTAAAATTTGATTGAAGCAGTGATACAATTATGAGTTTGAAGTCCTCATAAACGACTTTTATATTTATTTTTTTCTCCATTCAAAAACAATTTCCTTTTATTGTAAGTGCTTAATGGAACACTTTATCGATCACTTGAAAACAATTGATTATTAACAATTGATCATCAATCGATGAAATCATTTCTTTCTTCACTTAATAATACATGATTCAGTTTTCGTATTTTGTGAAAATAACTTTTCTTTTCCCCCTTCAATGAGCAGCTGAATAGCTGGGAAAAAGATTGTCTTAAAATTTAATGAGAGGCATTACCATTAAAGTATTTTTTTTTATTTTTTATTTATTTATTTTTATTTATTTAATCACGGACAATCACTTCATCACTTCTTCATTAGTGCAACAACCCCATGGTGGGTCAATGCTTATTCTTTTTAGCGGTTAAGTTATCATCCCTACGTTCTTGCAGTCAAATTAGTCCGTGCCTACGGTTTAAAATGAACTCCGAACCACTAAAAACATCATGGCACCGACGAGACTCGAACCCGAAACCCGTGGCACCGAGCGCTATATATGTCAGCGCTAGTCACTCGGCGAAACATATATATATGACGAAACATATAAGATATATAAACATGAAGCTTACTAAAGCAAATAATGTCTACAATATTATCAAATCTACAATACAAACATAACACAAGGGGAAAAAAAAGATAAATATAAAATTAGTGAAAATAATTTTATATGCAAATAGAAAAGACTACAGTCTTCAAGAAACAATAAAAATGTGTATGTCAATCATATCGACAAGCCGAGAGCGTATACTTTTCTATCTTTTGGAATTTTAATAATATATTTTAACGCGAATTCATAAAATACGGAAATTTCATACTTTCTGAAAATTGTATACTTTTGAAACTTTTTTTTTTTTTTAAGAAAATTGTATATATATATTTTTTATCTTTTTGAATACTATTGCAGTATTTTTACTCATATAACGTGAATTAATAAAATACGGAATTTTTATACTTTCTGAAAATTGTATACTTTTGAAACTTTTTAACTAACTTTTAAAAAGCTATTTTTAACTTTTGATTTTTAACTTAAAACTATTTTTTTAAACTTTTAAACTAACTTTTTAACTTTTGAAACACTTTTATCTTTTGGAATAATATTGCAGCGTATAATATTAAGAATAATATTGCAGTGCTTTATGAACAATATTGCAGTGCTCAAATAATGCAAATTCATAAAATACGAAACTTTTATACTTTTGTAAATTGTATAACTTTTAAAACTTTTGTACGAAAATTGTATACTCTTTTATCTTTTGGAATACTATTGCAGTATTTTTACTTTTACTCATTAAAATATGGAATTTTCATACTTTTTGTAAATTGTATATTTTTGAAACGTTTTTTTTTACGAAAATTGTATATTTTTTAATCTTTTTTGAATACTATTGGAGTATTTTTACTCATATAACGCAAATTCATAAAATACAATTATTTTGAATAATTTTTATGTTATACGGATGCTATTTAAAGTGACATTTAACATTTTACATAAGAACTCCACCAACAACTGGATAAAATTAACCAACTAAAAAAGATAAGCCTCTTACAATGGAAACATAACGTACGCTAGGATTGGGATTGTTGGAAACGAGACAATTCCTGACACTGATGAAAGAGCGTGGCTACTAAACGTGACATAATTAGTCTTGTTACCCTTGACAATGTCAAGGCTTGCAGAAAGGAGGCGAAACTGTTTGTAAAAAATCGCAAGACCTGTTCTATCAATGTAAACACCTGATTTGTTTTTTCAACGCGAGGGCACTTGCTTTCTCAACATTTGGCACATCAAAGTAGAGTGATAGGTCGACGATTTTACTGAAGAAACATTATATCCTCTGCAGAAAAAAGAATAACGTCTTTCCCTGATTTATTGTACATGGATAGAAAATCCGGAAGCATTTTCTTCGGGAGTTAAATTTCTTTTTGTTGATGTTGTACATTGATGGACCTCATACTCCATTTATTTACATCACAAACGGCTCACTGACAAGTGGTGATGAAGGGTGATTTGTAAATACACCATGGTAGCGTGTTGTATGGGAAAAAACTCGGAAAAACTCCCACTTGATAGCCTAAGTGTCGATGCCGAAATGCTTACCTAACTGTCATAATCTCCACCGAGTCTCCTCGTATCTTAAAGCAGCGACTGCAACGGACGCTGTTAGTGAAGTTTGCACACTGGCTACATACGCTATCACTGGTTCACGAAGCGGGCGTGATTGTCAACTTAAGCTGGGAGAAGTTCCAGTGATTGCAGAAGTTGCAGTACAAAATTTAAATTATTGAATTATATGAGTTATAATTATTCTGTAGATTATCTTTTACTTTTAAAGGGACTCCGTTCAAAGTTTCGACCACTTGACAAATTCAAGATAAGTCGATGACTTTATTGAATGGATCATATCAACCTTTACTAAGATTTATAAATTTATAATTTAATTAAAACACGTTCGCTGCATTTAATTTTTTTGATATTTTATTTTTAAACTGTCAAATAGGTTTCGTATTTTTGTTCGAACTGTAAACAAACGAAAAATGTTCTTGTTGATATGATCACAGTCATTTTATCCAAGGTTCTCGGTTTCCCATTCACTCTACTTTTTTTTTCTACAGTTTCAAGCTGGAGCTTTCAAATTTGATATGTACATAGACCTTAGATTATTTTAAAAAATTTGGTGATGCACCTCTTCCCCCAGATTTTCGTTCTTTAATTAGCCCAATTTAATAATTTAAAAAAATGCGTTATTATTATGTGCATTTTTTGTAGAACTTAACTTTTTTTTTGAGTACAATGGTATTTTCAGTTTTTAAAGAACAGACAAAAGTTTTAAATTTTTGTGCAAAAATTTTTCAATATACCATAAGCTTTACATTAGTTATACCACTCCTTTAATACATTTTCACTGAGTGTAAAAACTTTATTAAATATATTACTCGTTTTCAAAAAACTACTTTGGATTGTGCTGCCGATTTAGAGCTGTTGGATAGCGGCGGGGATCCCAATGGCCGAGTGACTAGCGCTCTGTGCAACAGATTTTGTGTTCGAGACCCCGCGAGGGCATGGATGTTTGTAGTGATTCGAATCCACTTTATCGTAAGTACTGGTCTAACATGATTGTAGAATGTTGGACGTAAGGCTGACAACACTACTCGTAAAAAAAGAAAAATCTGCTCGCAGGTAGATGGCCTTAGCCCACTATGGGATTGTTGGGAAATGAAGAAGAAGGGTAACTCTAGCGCGAACATCTGTGGGCCTCGTGTTCCACTAATGTATGTCACGAAAAGGAAGGACATTGACTTCAGGAAACGTTGCTAAATTTTCCTGTCGTGTGGGAGAAAATTTGGATAACTCTTACCAGGAAGCCTGATTGTGAATACGAGACATTTTACACAGGTTTTGTCACATCTTCCATCCAGCGAACAGTGATTTCAACGGAGGCCATCAGAGGATTCGAACCTGCACCGCTCCTACACGCTAGCTGCGCACGCGTTGGGGCTTAAAGTCTATTTGAAGTTAAATTTGATTCAATCATTCTCTACAAATTTATGTTTGACTGACATTAAAATTGTGTAAATGTTGAATTTTATCAACACTACTGTTTGCAACATATTAATACTTCGTCGGCACTACTGTTTGCAACATATTAATAGTGATTGAAATATTTAAATGTACATTTTTCCGCCTTATAGCAATTATTTTTGACATTAATTGGCATAACAAAAAATATCACATGTATAACATAAATTAAAATGTCTATGTTAATTTTCAATCACTCATCTAATCTTCTTATTTTTCACTGGTGCAACAGCCTTACAGCGGGCTAAGGTCGTCTGCCTACTGGCAGATTTCGAGATATGAGATGTTTCCTTTTTACAGTTCAGCCCTACACCCAACTCTCTATAGTCATATTAGACCGGAATCTACAATTAAAAGTGGACTCCGAACCACTACAAACAGCCATGGAACCACCGGGACTCAAACTGGAACCTATGGCACCGTGCGCCAGACTCGTTTAATCTATGAAACCTAATTTGGTTAACGTTCACCTATTGGATAGCTCACAATTTTCTAAATAATTACAAATAATAATAAGAAGAAAGACACAGATACCTTGCAACATAAGGAAATCCCTTTTCCATCAAAAAGCAGTATTCCGCGAAGTAGAGTCGTAAAAGTCGCGACTTTCCGATTACATGTTTCGCAGGCAGACCGTATTTCCTGCGACATGCGGCCGAATGACAGCTTAAAAAGGCGGAAAACCTTGGCCTTGAACGGTTCGCGGAGCAAAAAATACCGTTTTCATATGTGTGTTCTTGGAACTTGATCAACAGGTTTCCACCATTCGATCCAGGTCCCGCCATCCTCAAACTCTTAACTATCTTTTTTTTTCTCTCTCTCTCTCGTGGTTTTCATGTTTAATCAATTCTTTTTGCATCTAATGTTTTTGGGAAGTTGCTTGTTTTTGTTTTACGATTCGTAATGGAACATTTAACAACAGCTGTTTAATTTGTGTAGCAGCCTTCGTTTTATAATTGCAACAAAACAGATGTTTTGTCTGCTTTGTTTTTTTTACGGATGAAGAAAAAAAATAAATAAATAAATAATAACATGGACAAAATGTAAAATATTTGTAATGTGTTATTTTTTGTTAATAATTAATACAAATTATTTCAGATTAAGATAATTAAATTCATAATAACATTCGATTGATTATGTTACGGTGTAATGTATTTTCGAAAACAAAAATAATTAGTTACAGTAATTAAAGTAACAAACAATTTTAACTACACATGATTTGTTAATGTATAATAGTGTTTATAATTTGAGTCTAGTTAAGTTAGTGTTATTTAATTTTAATGCATAATAGTGCAAATAATTTTTTAATATATAATAGTGTATATAATTTTTAGTATATAATAGTGTTTATAATTTTAATATATATTTAATAATTTTAATACAATGCATTTTCGAAAAACAAAATTAATTAGTTACAGTAATCAAGTAATACAATTATATGTATATATATATACATATAATAGCGTTTAAATTTTAGTATATAATAGTGCATCTAATTTTTAATATATAATAGTCTAATGTATTTTCGAAAAACAAAAATAATTAATTACAGTAATCAAAGTAACAAGCTATTTTAACGATTAATATAATCCACAGCGTCATTATATTCCCACTCACTTATATTATCGGAATACTTCGGATTTTTTTCCATTATTATTTGTTCCATTGAGCAAATGGTGAAAAAATTGCGTATACTACAAATAATCTAGTAATACGACTGTAAAAATAAATATACAAATGTTGAAATATTACGCTGTCTTGGAGAGACTGATTCCCTCGTTCACAAAATCGGAATATTTTGAATAAACTTTTATAAAACAATCTAAAAAGCATCTATAGAAGAATAATACTTAAATGACATTTATTTTTTTAATAAGTATCAGGTTTACAAATTGTCTAAGATTCCGGAATCAGCAATGTTCGGAATCACACAGCAATGATGACTCTCACACAGCAATGATGACTCGGAATCACACAGCCATTGAATCACACAGCAATGATGACTCGGAATCACACAGCAATGATGACTCGGAATCACACAGCAATGATGATCGGAATCACACAGCAATGGAAATACAATGATGAATCGGAAATACTTTCCAGATGCAGTAAATGGGGTTGAGCATGGGTGTTCCAAACAACTCTTCATTTTTACACTGACGAAGCGGTAGTAGGTTAACGAACGCGGAACAAGCGAATATGCATCTCGTGTACAGCGTTGCGGAGTGCAATACACGAGTAGAACAATTGTTGAATTATATTCAATGAGGTAAATTCTAGCCTCTTTAGGCATCTTCTCTGAGGGAGGTAAGTAATATTGTGGTAAGTGTCCACGCAGAACTTTTCCTTTTGGGAGGTGGTGATGAACATGATGAAAATGAATGAAGATGAGCGGAGATCAATGATGAAATAAAAATGAACGAAGATGAAAGATTCTGAAATCCCACAGGACAGCTTGTACTCACGTACCAACTTTGGAGCAATTGTTTTTAAAAAAATATTTCCCCTTTTTAATTATAATTGCCAATTTATTTATAACCAAGCAAGGTGCATATTTTAAATATCGATGAAGTCATTTTATCGATGTAATACACGAACATTACTTTGGTCGCTGAACATTGCCTTCTCTCAAGGATAAGACCTTCTGGAGATTATCTTAAAAGAAAAATACGCAATGCTCACGTATGAAGAAAGAATACATTGTTAGTTCTGTATTGACGCAAACAAATCAACCTAATATTATTGAATGTAACTCCAAATACAACATATATTTAAACAATTAATGAGAACCAAGCAATGGTATTTGATATTGAAATGCCAATTTCTTATTGTAAGAAATTTAATTAACTCACTTAACGGATCTTTCGGATTATGCTCGTATCTCACATAATTGCAATTTTTCGGAAGACCACTGGTGCGAGAACTGATTTTTAATTCTGCACCAAAATGAGTAATGGAGCTACCTCGTGAATTATCTTGAAGTCAAACACGAATTCACTTGTGATATCGGTTTTTCTGGTAACAGTCATTCTACAGCGATTTCATGGTGTTTCACAGACATTTGGCTTGATGTCCTTCAAAAATAATTAAAATGAAGATATTTTGAATGATAAGATCAACCATGTGTCGTAGGGTGATCTTGAAGGACTTGGTGTGATGTATCATAAGATTATATAGTTTCGATTCTAATGTGCAATTCGAAATAATAAAAATAAATAACAACAGGATACAAACTTATTGATTATAATTCTAACGTTTTATATTTTTAGATCTAAGTAAAAAAAAGTGATTCTTAAACAGAGGTGTATTTGGAAAAAAAATCCCTATCTTTTAAGAAAAATTGATAATTAATAAATTATGCGAATTGTCGCTGATTTTCGTGACAAATATAAATTTTTTGAACTCTTTTAAGCAAAGTAATTATGGGAATACAGATATAAATTTTTACTTTGCTGTTCCGGGTCTGATGGTCAGTGGCTAGCGCTCTGGGCTCGGTACCACTGGGGTCGTGTCCTGGCGGTGCCATGGATGTTTGTAGTGGTTCAGAATCCACTTTAAACAGCAGGTTCCAGTCAAATAGGATCGTACAGCGTTGTGGGGGTAGCGTTACTCGCGTCCGTAGCATATCTTCAAGCTACACATGCCCTTAGGTAGTGCTAAATGAGTGATGTCGATGCAGCCCTTGCTTATGGCGTAAAGATTAACTGTCTCTATATCGCCTGCTGCATTAGAACAACAACTTTTCTTTTCTTTGAATGTTATACTATATTAATTGGCATTTCAATTTATAAAGAGAAAAGTAAAAAAATTCCAAAACAGAATATAGACTTATTGATCATAATTCTAACCATGTGCATTTTTGATATTAGTGAAAAAAAAAAATTTCTTAAACAAAATTGTACTTGAAAAAAAAAAAGCTGCTTTTACAGAGTTTTCTACATTAAAATGGAAGATTTGAGTTGGATTCAAATTTACTAATGGCACAACCCTCTAACAAGAAAAGGAGCACACACCCTTTTTGGAGATTTTTATACAGAAAACTGCAAACAAGTTTGTAATGAAAGTTGAGGAAACCAGTGAAAAGAACCTAACTCACCAACCAATGGCGAAGGTAGCAAACATTTAACCTAATGCCATATTACTTTGGGGGTAAATAGCAGCTTTATAACACCGTCATTCTATCATGTCACCAAATGAGTACATGCTTAATAATAATAATTAATGAAAAATAAGATGACTTTTACTTTGTTTGGTATATTACAAGCAATCAAATAACTAATACTTTGCTTGGTATATTACAAGCAAATCAGAGTTAAGTTTTTTGTTGTTCCAGTTTTTTTTTTTTAGATTAAAACCGAAAATATGCCTTTTTAAAATTGGGATCAATAAGATTTTATTCTAATTCATAAATTAATTTATTTATTACTACTAGATTCAGAACTATAATGTTCTGCCAGAGTTTTGGAGATTTAACTCCAAAGCTTTTGAGATTCACAACTCCAGAGGATTTGATATTCACCTCTAGAGCTTTCGAGATTTAACACCAGAGCATTCTGAGATTCACACCTCCATAGCATTCAATATTCACCTCAGAGCTTTAGAGATCACCATATAATAGATCACTGCAATTATCCCTAAAAAATGTCTTCACTTTGATTCATTGTGAAAAATAAATAACACAAAAGCACGTGCAAGCGGTCGAAAGTAATGAAGAAAACGCACGTCCTTTGGCCATTTTGACCGAAGGGACATCGAGCCAAATGTCTATAAGACATGAAACAGCGATAGAAGGACTGTTTACCAGACATGTGATATATGGTGAAATCGCATGTGCTTCTAAATAACACAAGGCAGCCAGAAAGAATCGTTTTAGTCTCGACTTAAAAATTAATTTTCGAGCGAATTAACCCGTGGCTTTTCGAAAAGATAGAAATTTGAGATACGAATAGATTTGTGAGATCTGTTTATAGATCAGTGATAATATGAATGTTAAAGATTTTAAAAATCGTAACTTAATGGCGCTATGTGTTTGTTTTATACCTCATAACCTATATACATTTATAAATATAGCGATAACCATTCAAAACTATTTCCATTCAAAAACTAATTTTTTCTCAGTTAAAATTCTCGAGAAGGAGATGAAGTCATTCATTAGATCCGCTGAAAAATATTAGAATTAATTGATGAGAACTATTCCATCTAATTTCTCCAACTGTCAGAGACAACTTTGGCCTGTTTAAAATGAACAAGACTGCAATGTTTAAAATGACACAAGCTTAAGATATTGTTAAGATCTTACATAATGCTAAAATATGAATCGCAAAATCGTTGGTAGGTTTGAAAAAATATTTCTAAAGAACAAATGTTTTTTTTTCAATTCCTTCTATTAGCTCATACTCTCCCTATATATATATCTTGTTCAAATTTCCAATCGTTCATAAAATACTTTTTATTCATCCACCCAAGTTCAAATAAATTTTTTTGAGCTTGTAGTGGATGACACTGGATGCTAATACAGTTTTTCAAATATTAATTCAGTAATTAAATTTAATTAATTAATTTTATTTTTAGATTTAAGTTGCATATATCTACCAATAATACATGGCGCCAGATAAACTTAAAAATAAATGAAAATTATTTATTAAGTACTAAGCAATATAGTGAAAAAAAAAGTAAGAATTGACTTAAAATTTTTTTTTATATTACCTGTTTAATTGAAACTTAAGTTATCATTTAGTATTTAAATGATACTTACACATTGATAACAAATACAAAAAAAGCAGACAATACACAAAGGACGAAACCTTGAATAAATTGGATTGCATTTATTCGACATACTAGTAGTAAAAGAAAGCATGCGGCCATTCTTATCCAACTGACATTGTGACCGTCGGTGACCTTGCAACCTTGCCCGTGTACTAAACATGACGCGGCTGTCTCTACAGGATTGTTTGAAAGTAGATTATGGTCCCAGCCATTGTTATTTATGTCTTCCCGTGTTTCCCCCCCACGTACTCTGAATTATGTACCAATTGTGACATAAATATAACGTTTATGTAATCAGCAAATGCACTTTTTTTTTCCTCTGGAGAGGAAAATCGTCCGCACACATTACATAAAAGCGCAGAGACAATGAGTGGATTTCTCGGTACAGGTGATTTTACAGAATTATTTTCCTGAATAAGTAAGCTGTTTAATCGGATATTGCTAATTAAGTGTTATTATTGAGTTTAAATTGTATAATACCCGTTTAAAGGGCTACAAAAAATCAGTTAAATAATAATTCGTTGCTAAATAACAGAGTCATTCGTTGCTAAAATAACAGAGATGTAGCAGATTCAGCGTTATACAGGATCCCAAGAGGCCGTGTTATAATGCATCTACCTTGTGCCTCTGCTATTTTGAATAAAAGAAACCCTAGAAATGGGATAGAATCCACTTTAAACCGTCGATCCCAGTCTAACATGATTGTAGAGCGTTGGGCGTATTGATGGCAATCCTATCTCGTAAAAAGAAAAACATCACCTGTCTTGAAATCTTCCAGTAGGTAGAAGGTCTAGACCCACCCATGAACGACAATGAAGAAGAAGAAATGGGATAAGGAGAATTCGCATTTTCTCAGATCCAATGGAAGAATATTCCTACCCAAAGATTTATTGCGCCCATCCCGCCATAGTAAGTGAAGCTTTCGGTTAAGCTTTCGTCTGGAAGTTTCGAATCTTAATTAATAGTATTTAAAAAAACTGTAATTTCTAAAAAGGATAATTTTTTTCGAAATAATAATAAGATTATAGTTTCAAAAGGAGAGAAGAAAATAGGCCAAAAAAAAAGTAATATATGTAAGGTTTTTAAAATTCATTACTTTTCTTAATAGTTTAGTGTCTGTGGATGTTTTGATAATTAAATATTTTAGGAAAAAGGATCGTCATATAAGAGAGCTTTATCATCACTATTATAGATAACTTAAAAGAAATCCTTGAGCAGTTTTTCTAAGTAGTAAAGCATTTGACCCACATTTATCTTCTTGTTTCGATAAAGATGTGCTTACTTGAGCAAAATTCATAAAATGTAGATGAAAATTCGGAGAAATTAACGGGATGACCGATTAGAGAGAGAGAGAGAGAGAAAAAAAAAAGAAACGAAAAAGTTAACAAGAGCATTGATCATAACTACCATAAAGAACCCCAAACATTTCATTTTATAATTCTATGATAGACCAAAACTTTAAGGCACCGAACAAAAATTTCGTAAATTAAACTGGATTAATAATCCAAACCATATTTCAATATTTTAAAAAATAAATTAATAGAGGGTAAAAGATACTTTTTTCAAGTATTATAGCTAGGCGAATAATATTATTACTCAGCACAGTAGTTTTAATACTCTCAGACCTCCAACTATCTAAAACGTAGCCTTGGATATAATCTTTATTGTCCACTGCTTCCAATAAAAGATAATCCTTAGAGCATGAAGTGGTTCTACAGTTATTTGAGTAAAGCCGTTTTTTCGTGACGTTTTATTGAGATTTCTTCTCACGCTTCGTTCTTCCATATTGTTCAGTACTAATTCTCCTGAAATACCGCAACCACGCACACTTCAAGCGGATGTAAGCCGATTATTGTCATGCTTACATTTTGTGACTCTTTTGTGGGTCTCATTTCTTTTAGGAGTTTTTCATTCTCCCGTAATAAAAAGTAAAATTTGTATTCGGACAACTGAAGGGTAGTTTACCGGATGCGAAGATTTATTTTTAATCCATTTTAAAAGCAGATGAGGGTAAATAAAAAACTTTTTAGAGGATTTCTTGGGGTAAAGGCCTCTAATTTGCTTACGTCATTGAGAAAGAAAGCAATTTTTGTACCCATCTTTTCCCACAGAAGCTTCTTAAAAGTTGGCCCATGAATATCCACTTAACATATTGACCACTTTATAATGGGCAACACAAATTTCGTGTAGCTAACGAAAGATAAATAAGAAAAGTAAAGCCTTATTGGACAATTGCTAGAGGAAACCACTTCGAATTTTGAGTATGCATTAAGAAATAAAAACGATTTTTTATTCATCTTCATGGTTTGTCCATGAATATCCACTTAATTTATTGACTACTTTATAATGGGCCACATAAATTTCAGATAGCTGACGGAATACAAATAAGAAAATAAAATCTTACTGGGAAATTTCTAGGGAAACTGCTTCGAATTATGAGTATCGCTTTGAGAAACAAAACAATTTTTAACCTATCTTTTTAACATAAGCTTCTTAAGGTTGGCTCATGAATATCCACTTAACTTATTGACCACGTTGTAATGGACATAAATTCCAGATAGCTAACGGAAGACAAATAAGAAAATAAAATCTTACTGTTGAATTTCTAGGGGAAACTGCTTCGAATTTTGAGTATTGCATTGAGAAACACTTTTTTTACCCCACATATGCCTTTTTTAGGTTGATTCAAACGTTCATTTTAAAATGGGAAATACCATTTTTGTCAGATAAGCCTTCCTGTGAGATTTTTAGGGGTTACTGATCCAAAATTGCGTATTGCATTAGGAAGCAAATCGAAAAATTAGAACCAAAGACCATTCATTTAAGATTTTTTTATTACTTTTCCATCCAATCGACTAGCTTTTCAAATTAGTACCTGCAGTGCAAACCACTATCGAGAATTGAAACCTCTATTTTCTTAGAGATAGTTAATGCGCTAATGAGTATTGCATTTAACTCATCTACGAGAAGAGCTTGAAAAAGAAATGTAGATTATTTTAAGTGATGCTAATTTCTACCCATGAAAACTCTCTTGATGAAAAACGTACAATTAGCATACTGATGATTGACAAGTATTGAATACCAACGAAATTTTATATCGAGATTTATGAGACATTGAAAAAAATTAATGTATTAATTTATTTTAATTGACTTTTTAATGAAACGTAAATGAGAGTTTATAGAGTATTTAAATTAGCAAATTTTTTTGTAACACTAAATTGGCAAATTAAATTGAAGCCAGAGGAACAGCTGGTGATTAATAGATTTAAGAATGAATATTGTATTACGTGTGATTTTGATTATTAGAAAACAATACTTTTTTTCAATTCCTTCTATTAGCTCACACTCTCCCTATATATATATCTTGTTCAAATTTTCAATCGTTCATAAAATACTTTTTATTCATCCACTCGAGTTCAAATACATTTTTTTAACCTGTAGTGGATGACACTGGATGTTAATACAGTTCTTTTCAAATATTAATTCACTAATTAAATTAAATTAATTAATTATATTTTTTTTTTTTAGATTTAAGTTGCATGTATCTACCAATAGATGGCGCCAGATGTAACAGGAAAATTCCAACTGTATTTGTAGAGGACTTTTCTGCAATAGAGTGACAAAAAAAGTAGGAATTGACTTAAAATTTTTTTTTTTTTTTTTTATATTACTTGTTCAACTTACATCGAGGACTGTGTCATATTGATCATTTCCCTGTGAACAGCTCAAAGTGGGCTGCACCGACGAACGCTTATCTCATTTAGTACGACCCAGGGGGCACGTGTAGCTTGAAGATATGCTACGGACGCGAGTAACATTGCCCCCAGAAAAAAATATTGAAATTAGTTCTTTTTAATTGTAATCTACGTACATTGACTCACTTTACGTAAAGTTTAAAGAAAACAAACTAGAGGATTTTGAAAAGATAATGGATTAAGACAGAAGGAAGTTTATTAACATTATATAAAAGGGATTATGTAGTAGAGAGATTTCATTACAATTAATGTTTTATATATGAATATTTTTATTATACTATCTTGAATTGCTTAATAATAGTAATTGTAGAACAAAAACTTGTTTGAATTTTTGCTACTTAAAATTTTAAATCCTTGTTTTGTATCTTCATCTTTAAATAATTATAAATTAAGGCCATCAACTGTCTTTGAGCCTTGCAAATGCCTTTTTATGCCATTTCACCTTTTGCACTTTTCAACACTGGTACTGAGATAATTACGGCTTAATAAAAAGTAGGATAAGTGGTTCTTTAATGATGCAAAAGCACAATTTATCCTTTTACGTACCGAAATTTTGAAAGAGAAATAAAAAGAGAGATCCATTTGACGGCTGGAACCTGTCACCTCAGTTGTCAGTATTTCTTTTCCATTCGATAAATTGGTAATAAGGAAATCTTCAGATAAAAAAAGATTGATTCAAATTTTAAGATTGCTTCCTTGATTAAAAAAAAACAACTTTTATTTCATTGAAATCATCATTAAATTCTAACTTAATGATAAAAATTAATAATAAGTCATTGATTGATGGGTATGGTTTAAATACTTTTTATAGCATGGGCCAATTTATGAAAAATTAATGCTTCATCAACTGAATTATTTAACGTTGTCATGCAATTGTAATATCTTCGTTTTAAATAAACTTTTAATATATCAAATTATCCATTTGTAATTTACTAGCCATTTTTGTGAGAAGCATTCAATATTTTTTCATTTATATTAATTTCAACTTTTGAACTAAATTCATGGATTCTTTACTGTATTTAAATTCTGATTATTTAATTATTTAGTATGAGATGACTGAATTTGAATTGGATATTTACAGAGCTGCAGTAAATTATTTTTTCCTTTTTCGGATGTATCTTCAACTAAAACTAATGACGGTTCCACTGGTGGCTCAGTGGTAACGCGCGCTGCAGGTGAACATTAGGGCCGAGTTTCAATCCGCTGGTGACATTGTTGTAGACACTATTTTAAAAAAACAAGGAGACTCGATGACATTCATGGTGTTTAGTATCTTGACACGATAGTCGGACTACTGGTGATAGTTTTCGAGTTTACTCGTATACGATATGCAAATGTGGAATAGGTCCTCCTGGATGGAACTACCCTCCTTCTTCAGCGACAGGCAGCCAAATCTGACTTCCACTTACGGATGTACCGTCACAACAGGGATTGTCTCATTTCTCTCCATCCATAAGTAGATTACTTATGGGTAGGGATCACAATACCGGTATACCGAATACCGGTATTTTGAGCCATTTGTACAATTTTGTAATACCGGTATTCACAAGTTTAAATACCGGTTTTTCGGTTTTCCTTGAAATTTAGAATTCCTATATGTGAAAGAATTCTAATTTGTGAAATTCTTATTCTTATCTGTGAATTCTTATCTGAAAACTAGAAATTCTTATCTGGGAAAACAAGGTTGTAGTTGTGAAGAAAGTGTGTAATATTTCGATATTTTTTTAAATATCTAAATGTAATGGGTCTAGTTTGTTATTCTAATTTTATTTGCGTATTACACTTTAGAGTTCAAAATATTTTTCAGATTTATTATATATATACTCATAAATAATACCCCATAATAATGAATAAGAATAACTTTAAAGAACATAAAAAATCAGTTGATAATACTTCGATTTGGTTTCATTACTTATATGATGAAAAGAATATGGTGGCGCAATGTAAAAAATGTTCAAGAGTTATTAAAGTGAATGGAGGAAGTACAAGCGGACTCCATACACATTTAAAAAAGAAACTATGGTACAAATTTGTTAAAGAAGAAAGAATCTTTGCGATGAAGATACAAACTTAAAGCACAGTTTCTAAACTCAAGTCATCAGGAATTTTAGATTATTTTGAAAAAAATGGTTCGCCATGTCGAGATGCTGAAAGAGCGTTTTCGGCAGCTGGATACTTTTGCACAAAATTACGTTCCGGGATTAATGATAGTACAATTAATACATTACGTTTTTCACAGATCCCATTTCAAAAATTTGTAATAGTACCACAGACTGAATAGTGATATTTATGCTTTTTTGCGATTTAAATAAATAAGATGTTCCTTTACTTTTTTGTGATTCTTTATATACTGTTATAATTTATAAGTTACAAATTTTTTGTCATATTTACATTCTGTAATAAAACTAGCAAATAAAACAAAGAAATACCTGTGTTTTCTTTCTTTTTCTAAAATTTCTATTACCGGTATCCCGGTATTAAGATCTAAAAAATAATACCCGTATTGAACTTTTGCTCCGATATTGCAATTCCTACTTAGGCACAGCCGGTCTAACAACACTAATGAACGGAAAGAAACTGCCAACGACTACCATTTCATATATAGACTATGGAAAGTATAGGGCACAATACTAATCAGCAGATGCCTCAAAACAAGGAAGCTATTTCAATTTCATTGCTTTTCTTGTGAAAGGGCTGTTCGCGGCAAATATCACTGAAACAAGCGGCTCACCGATATTCAACAAAAAAAAAAAAAAAAAGTAATTATGAAATAAAACGATATCAAATCATGTTAAAAGATACTCTTTCATCTGGTTAGCCATATTGGCGACTTTTCAAAGCTTCTATAATAATCAATAATTCATCTTCCGACTGAATTGACAAAAACTTCAAAACTTGCGCTTTTTAAGGCAAATTTCAGCGAACTTGACAAAAGAGTAGTTATAATTAAATTAAATTTTATCTGTACATGTAAGTTGATTTTTAGCCAACCGAATTAATTTTTTTTGTTGAGTGGAAAATATTCTATGTTTTTCGGTTTGCCAGAAATGATATAAAATATCTCAAAATCCTGTATTTCTTATAAATAACAAAAGAATATTCCTGGACTAACACTTTTTTTCAATAAAAAACAAAATGACAAAACGAAACCATACATCAAGCCACTTCAGATGTCATGAAAAGTTATTTTCCTGGCTCACTTTGACACAATGGAAAAAATATATACATCCGTTTCCTTTCTCTCTCTATATATATTTGATAAAAATCCGATTTTTCTTTCGTTTTATATGTGATGGAGCAAACATAGCGTGACTCGATACAGCGATTCAAATAACTGGAAAAGATTTCCATAGCGATTTATCCTTGAGATTTTACTTGTTTCTAGCAGACAAAATTATTGGTTCAATGCAGCAGAAATCTGCAGATTTCTTTTTATGAAGATAAATTTATGTCAGAACCCTAAAAGATGAAAGGATTCTCAGAATTTTCTAGGAAATATTATTTAGAAATGTCAGGTTATAAAAAATATTCCGTCTGTTTTTTTAAGGTAACAGTAGAAATTCAGATTTCGAACACCAGCCTTTTTTTACATTGAAATTCAAAAATTAAAATAACCTGTCTCTTTCAAAATAGTAGAAAAAATGCATAATGTAATTCTCATAACAAAAAATATTTTTTAAATTCTTTTTAAATATCTATGATATATTAGTAGTTCTCTACAATAATAGTTTTTGCATGGTATTTTGGACGTACGCTAGCTTTTTCTCCCTAGCGCGCATGCTCATAGGAAAATTATTACAGATACGCATGCGCAATTTCCTATGAGCATGCGCGGGAGAAAAAGCTAACGGACGTCCAAAATACGGTACAAAACTCAATGTTAAGCGCAACAAACGTTGGCTTACTACCAATCAAGGTCTGTATAAAAGTCAAATAATAACCGATACAGATTACTGACAGCAACTAAGAAAATTTTTTGCTTGAAAAGTGTCCTTTTCTTGTTAAACAAAAAAGGGGAAGGGGGGTGCAGTAATGGCAATGCCAAAACCTTGATTACAAGAGTGATTAGGAGTCTTTTAGAAGAATAAGGAAGATAAATTTTGCTTGGCTTACGTTATTCTCTCTACCTTGTTCCAACGAATGACTATCTTTTGAGAAACTCACAGCATCGTTTTACAAAACTTTTACTGTCTAGAAAAGAAGAAGTTTAAGTGAAACTAGATAATTTTTTTCAAAGCAAAAACAAAACTACGTAAAAAAAGTTCATGGAAAGATGCATTGAAAGGAATGGTGACTAAGCTGGCAATTAAATACATTTCTTGCTAAGCTTTTCAGCTTTACTTTACCGGAAAAGAGGATAAAACTTTCGTTGAGAATATTTTTTTTTAGTGTAGTGCAAATAAGTAGAAAATCAGATTTTGAACAGGAAGGACAACAGGCTTACGTGCATTTGGAAAGCCTGTTGTTATAAAGCACATCGAAATTTAAATAAGTTTTGAATTTTTGTTGCTATTTTGAAATACAAAGGAAATGATTTTCATCCTATTAAACTCGAACAGAAATAGATTAATCTCTTCAGGAACGATTCCTTTATAGTGAAAAAAAATTAAGACATTTTTTAAATAACTTTTAAAGCTCTTTATTACAAATGTGGACTTTGTAGGGTTTTTTTATTACAATTTGTGCATTTTTAATGTTTTCACAATTTTTTTGGTGTTTGAATTTCTATCAATATAAAATGAATAAACTGTAACAAAAATTAATTGTTACAGTTTATTCATTTTATATTTGAAAGTGAAAAGATTTCATACATTACAGGCATAAGCTATTCATTATTATTCCGGACATTAGTTATCAACATTAAATATATTTAATATATTTGCTATTATTTTTTATCAAATATTAACGATTTGTTCAAACAATCCAACGACACTGAACTGATAGTCGACTACTTTACGCTGTTTCCATATTCCTTACTGTACACTGTAAACACCGTTATCAGTACAGCAAAATGATACGATTGGTATTTTCTTTATTGAGAGTTTCTGTAGTGAATAATTTATTATCCAATTTTTGTTATTGCTATTAATCATATTAGTTTTACTTATAAAAAAATAAATGTTGAGGTATGTGGTCAAGGGTATCAAGCGATTAAAAAAGTGGTAAGAGTTAAAATCTGAAAAGAAAGTGATAAAAAGCTATTGCAAAACAGACTCTTTAAAAAAGATTGAGTCACATTTCATTTATGAAGACATTGCTGCTATCGACGATGAGTTACTAGCTAAGATGGAGAATAGGATAAAATGGGAGAGACAGAAGAGTAATTTACTAAACAGGAGAGTTGAAAAAATTGCTTAATTGACCGAACAAGAATAAAAGATTTTAATTACAGAAGTTGATGAAAATCGACTCGATAACTTCATTTAGTTACGTATGCATATCTACATATCTGTATAAAATTTAACTGAAAAATAATGATTTAAATAGGATATTTACAAAATTGAATGTTTTATTTTTTTCAGAAAATAAAAGTTTTTTGTTAAAAAAAATGTATACTTTTAATTTTTGCGACATTTCATATTGAAAATAAAGTCCAAGTCATTAGTTAGTATACATAAATTTTACAAAAGTAAATATTAAAAAAAAAAGTTTTTCATTTAAATTTTTTTTTTTTTTTGAAAAAAAAAATTTTAAATATATTTAGTAAAAGTATTTATAAAAAAGTTAAAAATTCTTCGAGTAAATTTACTAAAAAATTCATTTCAGTTGTTTTTACTGTGAAAATTGTTTACGATATTAAAAGTAAAAAGTATTTTTATCAATTTATTTTCTATCTAATTTTATCATTTAAAAAAAAAAAAGGAAAATTATATATTTCAATTTAATTCTTACCATTGAAAAAAAAGAAAAAATATTTCTATTTAATTTTCATCATTAAACAAAAAAGAAAAAAATATATTTCTATGTCATTCTTTTCATTGCATTTATCAAAAACTATAACTGATGAACTAAACTATGACTTGATGAAAACTATAACTGATTTGACTCTATCCAAAAAATGGTTTTCTGCTCTAATGCTATAAAATAAACAGAAATAAATTGGAAAACTAAACACATAATAGCAATTTAGAAAGTTATGAACGAAAGATGTAACTCGACATTCATTGACCTTTTCGCACTTTCCTTTTAAACAAAAATAGATAATCATGAATGTGTCGAACCTGTTCGAGAAGTGGAAAAGTTAAAAAAGGAAGACTATTTTTAAAAAGAAGGCATGGAAATCATTTAAAGGGAAAAAAAGGGGCAATTTTTGTGCTCGAATAATTGAAGCGTAGAACTTTAATTGACATGATGCAAAGTTTTTTTCAGTAGAAAACTGAGGAAGAGAGAGAGCTTTTGCTCATTAGTAGCGTTTTCATGCTCTGCTGACTCCCTTTTGGAAGAGCAGACTCAAGTCTGTTCGTTCCTCTTCGTCTCGCTATTGTTTCTTTGACCTTGAAATTAAAGGCGGAGAAGTTCTATGGGTATCGAGCGAAATGCTCTGACACTATACATAAAATGAATAAAAGAGAAACGTCGTCGATATTTCGTTGCTTGCAAAATTAGATCTCATCAATGACATTAGATACAGTAGCTTCTTTTACTAAAAACATAAACGGTTGGAGCTGTCTGCTCAATATCGTGTGATTCCAAACTAAGGATTCCGGGTAAAAACAATCCTGTCATATGAAGTGTATGAAGACGAAACACAATAAATCTGAGATCTGGAATTTTCCTCTATTGGGCTAAAGGAGGGTAAAGATTAAACCAGGAGGATATCAACCATTCTTATAGAGCGTTATTTAAAATTATGATGGCAAAAGCGTAACAGGTCCTCTGGGTAACGTTGAATTTTCAAAATCTGTTACATCATTTTTCCCCCTGCTGTTTGAATGGTGAATGATTAATGTAAAGTGCCCAATATTTGAAAACACAAACTAAAATATCCAATACTTATCTTAATCCCGCAGTCTGATGGCCAATTGGCTGGCATTCTGGCCTTTGGGACCACATGCTTTTAGGTTCGATTCCCGCCGATGACATAAATATTTCTGAGTGGTTCGGAATCCACGTTAAACTGTAGATCCCGGTTTAACTAGCCTAAAATGTGCACGAAAATGACAGTAGAGCGACAAACCTATCTTAATCCCTTCAGAAAGTAGAGGCGTAAATTGTCTGATGTAAATCTGGGCCATGCATGTAAAAAATATAATTTTTGGTAGGCAAATGAGTGAATCTAATAATATAGATGATTTTATTACTGGAAATCCTACTTAAAATGTCACTTGTCAAAAGAAACGGAAAGTTCATAAAAGTTTCCTCATAGATTATTATATGTTTTATGTGTACAGCTTAGTAATTTAAATTAATAAAGTTGAAATATGGCCGATTGACTAGCGCTCGTTACCTTCGGGTTCGAGTTCCCTGTGGTACAATGGATGTTTATAGTGGTTCGGAATCTAATATGACTATAGAGCATTGGGTGGACACCCTATCTCTTAAAAAGAAAACATCTACTGTCTCGAAATCTGCCAGCAGACAGATGACCGTAGTATGGTGCAGACAGACCATGGGACTGTTGCGTCAATGAAGAAGAGTTGGAATGTGTAATAAAAATCAGAATTAATCTCTCATAAAATTTAGTAAACACACATTCTAAAATCCCGTACATTGCAAAACATTTTATAAAACCTTAAATTTTTTTTTTTATTTAGCAATTTATGGGAAAAAAAGTTTTCACTAAGGTGACTAAAACACTTCAAAAGTTTGTATTATTTTACAAGTCATCCTGGTTCTAAAAGGATTTGCAAGACAGCTTCATTCACAGAAAGTATCATTAATATATCCATCGGAAAGAAGATCTACAGAAAAAATAATTGTTATATGAGTGGATTTTATGGGTTAATGCTTAACCGTAAATATCCTAGCAGTGAAAAATAAACTGAGACATGGTATTTCAATAATGAGGCTCATAAGTAATAATGGTAATGCATTGTTTATCATTTTGAACCATTCAAAAATTAAAAATGAATGCTAAACTAAAAACAGTTCTAGTCCAATAAACTGTGCAGTAGAAGTCTATTGCAAAAAGTGAGGAGTTATTTTCGATATTTCCAGTGCTCAACTTGGACAAACAAAACAAATGCCTGCCTTTTGCCGTTAGATTTATCTCCTTTGCGCCCTTGAATTGGAAACCGCAACTGTTTTCATCTTGACTTTTCATGCATCGTAGATTATTTTAGGGTGAAAAACTCACAATTCTCCATATAACAATGGAACTTGACACGCGAAATCTATCCTTGTCGAGCTAATGTCAACCTGTGAGAAAATGTCCGATAACGCAAACAC
Source organism: Caerostris extrusa (assembly GCA_021605095.1). Lineage (NCBI taxonomy): Eukaryota > Metazoa > Arthropoda > Arachnida > Araneae > Araneidae > Caerostris > Caerostris extrusa. The sequence continues at coordinate 112,951 of BPLR01015066.1, forward strand.
GTGTAAATAAAATTTCAGGTTTAATGTCACTGATCCTTTTAAGCCAGACAAAAAGGTAGATAACGTTCGCTTGTAACTCCATGATACGACATATAGTTAAAAATAAACAACACGAGTTATCTAGAAAAGGTTATCGAATTCTGCAAGAAGTGGGTTGAATTGATATAATTCAAAGATTCTATTAAATGACAATTATTAGTGTGCATTTTTTTGGGTTGAACATTAGTAGCCTCCTTTTCTACTTATGTATACTAAAAACAGCTCACTGACGAATGAGAAAAGAACATTGCCTTGCGGAAGGTCTGTTTAGAGTAATCACTCTGCATTTGCGTGTCATATGGGAGAAAACTCACCACCAGGCAGACTGATGTTCGATGCAACGCGTTTGAATACAGTTTCACATTCGTCGCCGTGTCTCTTCTTAAAATAGTGACAACAACGCACTTCACCAGCGGATTCGAAACTAAGATCTCCTGCACGAGACTACTGAGTCTTTTGTCAGGCAGTTTGAGATTTTCCCCAAAAAAAACTTCTCAACAGACCGGTATTTTTTTTTTTATTATATCGGTGTCCTTCCTGTCAGGCTTATGAATCCTACTGACGTCAGAGGAAGTGAAGGACTTTTAGGGATTTGCGTGTCGTATGAGAAACCAGGATTGAACTTAGATTTTAATCCCTGAAAAGTTTGTTGAGAAAGTATTTAGATTAATTGTTATAAGAATTAAACTGAAAATCTAAATGAAATTATTATTTTTAGTTTTAGCCATGTTGTTATAATTTGGATTAGGATAATTAGAATATTTCCAAAATGGTTCACAAACGTATACAAAAAAGAAACTTCTTGATGACTAGGAAGTAATTCTTAATAGTTTTGAAATTCATAATCATTAAAACTTGTAGCCATGAAAAGAATTTTTTGTAAATTATCTAATGGATGTACGAGAGATTTAATTTCATTCCTATGAAATACTCTTGTCTCCATCCCGAACCTTTCGATTTTTATTTCCAATACTGTAATTTGAAACTACTGAATTAATAAATTATTTTATTATACTTGTAAAATTTCATGAACATCGTTTTAAAGTAACATGAATTGAATAATCGTAAATTCCAACTATTGCCATTCAAACTTTTCTTTTTCACAGTGTCACAGAATGACAAGCAAAACTTTCTTTCCTGTTGAAGATCAATTAGTGTTCATCAACGTGGAAAAACTACCTACAAATTTTGGAGTGGGGGAAAAAAAACAACTACAATCTCGTTTAAATGTCCAATTTTGCTTTGCTCTTCCCGACAATTCTTTCAGTTCTTCGCATCCTTATTCGGTCTGCTTTCATGTATCAATCAATAAAAAATGCTTTTATGAGACGTAAAACCAAATTCACACCAAAGCGCTGAGTGGTGAGGAATGAAGCATCGAACAATCACAATCTTCAGAGGTGTCCCTTCAGTACCTCACGGAATGCCTTGCAGGATTATTATTATTGTTTTGAACTAGAGTTTTTCAGCTTCTACTCGCTTTTAAATTAATTAGCTCAAGGGAATGATACAAAAGTTGTTTATTTTCGAATGTTGGACATTTTGACCTGAGGTCATTATTCTCTAAAACAGGGGTCTCCAAACTACGGCCCGCGGGCCAAATTAGGCCCGCCAATGTCATCAATCCGGCTCGCGACAGCGAATAGCTTATTGTTGCCGTAATAAGTTGGATAAAAAAAAACACAGAATGATAATAACTCGGTTTTATTACCTGCTGGGTTAAAGCTTAATGACAAGCATAATACACAGAAAATTTAGCTTAAGCATAGCAACTAACAAATAATTTAAATGAATCCCACTAACATTATAAACTAGTGAACATCCCGCGGTTACCCTCGGTAGTTATGTTGGGGTAAAGAGTATCGCATATGCATGTATATCGATGTTTGGAATGTATATATCCTGAATCAAACATATGACTTTTATCCTGAAAATCCATTCAGGAACGGAAAAGCTAAATTAACGCGAATGAAACCGCGGGGTATCTACTTGTCGGCAAGTGTCACGGTCGTATCGATACACACAATTGTAATTGTAGTAATTCAACCAGCGAATGTAGCAAGCGCATGCTCGCTCAGAGCGCGTACTCGGCGACTAGTCTAGAAATCATAGATAATGGCAGAAAGAAAAATTGGTACTTACTGGTGTAAACAGTATGGCCCATAAGGCTGGAAAGTGTGGAGACCCCTGCTCTAGAACAATAGTCGCATAACAGATTCAGAGGAACCTTAGTTACCTTTAGGTGGACCTGGTACCTAAATTGTGACAAACACACTAGGGATGGTATATTTGAAGGTTCTATCCTCCATCCCTGCTCATCTTGCTCAACAGAAAGGACTTTCAACCTTTATTATATCATCCCCAGCCTAGACAAGTTAGCTTACGGTTCGGTTCCGTTTATTGAGTTTTAAACCCTCAGCTGGAAAACCAACACATCATACGCCACCAAGTCGCTGTAGCTCATGATGTTAAAAATTAATACTGTGATGAATGACGGTGGAGAATGAAAAGCTCTATTGAAATTCACTCAAGGAGAACTTCAAAAATTGTTAAGATCATTTTTCTAAAAAGGTTTTAATAATTAGTGATTGGCGGTTTTTTTGCAGTTTCCGAAGTCTTGCATTTAATCAATTAACTCAATAGGGGCTTGACAGGACACATTTCACATTAATTTAAACAGTTAGAAGCCACGACTTTCTACTTTAAGATGTGCATCATATTTAGTTTTTCTGAGATAGATTTAATTAAGTGATTTGTTTGATGAACAAGGGATAGTCAACATACAAACGAGAAAGGGCAAAATGAGATTTAAGTAGTGGTAAGCAATATTTCTTTTATTCAAGAAATAAATATTATTTATTCTATATCTTACACACTTACTATCTTAAAAAAAACCATGACATGTTAAGAAACGACGACACAATTGAAAATGTCGATGAGGCATTGTTGCAGTTAAAGTGTGTGGACAGAATCTAATTCTAACGGATGTCACACTATAATTGGATTATCTCCTCTTTTACTCACTATATCGATAATCAGTTGTGATGCTCTGAAATCTACTAATTAAACGCAAAATTTCATCAGTTGAAAGTTGGACCGAAACTTATTTGCATATGAAATTTCGTTACTGAAATGGTAAGTATGAGTAAAAGAGGAGATCCTAGGACGTAACTTCCATTTGAATTTCAGTTTGATTCCGTCTACTTCCACTTTGGTGCTTCGGTTTTTTTTTTTAATGTCATTTCAATCACGGCTTGTAGACCATTTTGAAATTTCGATACATTTATCAGTTAACAGAAGTGTGGCTATAAAAATAAAAGTGCAAAAAATCTTTTTCGTGCTAAATTGTAAAAACAAAAACAAAGAAACATTTTACTACAGATTTATTCAAATTTAATGCAAAACTATTTATTATTCAAGAGCTTGGCAGTTTTAAAATATTATTTATATAAGTTAGGTTATTGATCCATTAAATATCTCAGAATGGAAAACAAATCAAAATTTTGAAATTATTTAAAACAATAAAAACACTTTTAAAAATGATTATTAGTACGATTCTTAGCGATTTCTTTCTCAAGAATTTTAATAATTACAACGATTTCCTTTCCTTATTCTCAAAGAGGATTGATGATTTCTTGCACACGTGCCATAATTTATGACATATCAATAAAAAAAATCATTCTTTTACAGTAATAAGAATGCATACGTTTATGTTAATTAAACTACCTTTTTTTCATGACGTGAACCAAGAAAGTTTCATTGACTCAATACCAGTTTTTTCTAAACTCTAGAATAATTTCGAAAAAGTATCTACTTGTTTCATTCAATTTTCTTTAAATTTTACCCTTAAATTATTGCCACATGTTTAAACTCATGCACTTGACATCTTCTTTAAGAATGAAATTGCATTTTAAATGCTTGGTTATCCCCACTGGGAAACAATGAAAAACCTAAAAGGGCAAAAAAAAAAAAAAAAAAAAAAAACAACAAAACATCTCAATGACGCACTTGGATGGTCAATCAAGCTCGTCCAAAAGAAGAAGAAGAAAAAAATATTCAATCACTTGAATTTCTCAATTTCCTACAGACACTTGTAATTAAAAAGAACCGCTTTTGCTGGGTCACGGCCATCATGGAAGATCAATCTAAAAGGTTTCGTTATTTTACTACTGTGACCAAAAAGTAAGACCAATTTTTTTTTTTTCAAAAAAACTCTTTTATTTATTCTTTCAAATTTATTTCATCGCCTTCAAAGTAACCTCCGGACACAATGCACTTATAGGCCAACTTTTTTTCCAATCCTCAATGCATGCTAAAAGTCATCGACAGGGATGGCCTTCAAAGCGGGCGGCGATTCACGTTGATTCTCTTCAATCGACTCAAAACGGTGTCCCCGGAGTATTCTTTTGAGTTTGGGGAATAGCCAGAAGTCGCACGGTATGAATGCGGTGGTTGTGGAACGATATGGGTTTCATTTTTGGCGAAAAAGTCACGAAGAATCAATGTAGTGTGAGCTGGCGCATTCAGTGTTTTCGGTACCAATCGAGATTTTTCGCGTTTGAGGCCCAAAATGAAATTGGCCGATCCTTTTGAAATCCCAACATCATCGTCATTCAACGACGGTTTGCGAGCTCAAACCTTTTCTTTGAACTGTTTGAAGTTGATTTCTCTTCATCTTCAACGCGTTTTCTGCCGATCTTTGAACTGTTTCACCGAATGCCTTCCAAACATTTCTTTACGTTTCCACAAACAAATTTTCCACGTTTCACAAACAAAAAATGAATTCTTTGCTCAATTAATTCAGGCATTTCAAAAATCGCCGGAATCAGTTTTGCGTCTTACAAAGTAATTCAAACACTAATGAAAATTTTGACGTCAAATTTCACACAGATGTAAAAAGGACAGTGCAGCAACTAAAAAAGAAAAGAAAAAATTGAGATTCCATAAGCCCCGAGAATTTTAAATTGAAAATTGGTCTTAATTTTGGACACAGTAGTATATTGGCAACATTTCTTTTAAATGAAATTTTAGTTTTGGAAGTTAGAAGACATTTTCAAAGTTTTAAAAGAGTTATCTTAAATTACTTGGGAAAAGTCTAAGCAGGTGATTAAAATAAAAACTGTTGTTCTAAATTTGGGAATGGATGGTCACGCGTGGTAAGCCATGCCGTTACTACATGAAAATGATGGGAACTTTTTCTAACAGTGTTGTTAATTCTTTTATTGCACAAATATACAAATGAAAATGCCGTGAAGAAACTTTTATATCCAATGGATTAATAACAGCAAAAAGGAAGCAAGCAATCACGATACTGTGCTGTTCTGATGTTTGTCATAGTGTATCAAAACGTAAGGCACATTGACTTTTAATGAAACAGATCAATTATCCTATGCACTAGTTCTCTTGAAATTAATGTCCACAAACACTCCTACAGTTATAATTTTAGGTACAGCATATATGTTGAATAGGTACAGTATACATGCATATGCACCATATATGCATTTTTATAGTGATATAAATACTAAATATAAATTAAATAAAAAAAATTAGAATAATCGAATAATTTGCATAGTTAAAAATCCAACAATCAGTAAACATAGCGCCGCGTTCTATAATAGAAAAAAATGAGTTAAAAAATTAATTTGCTCCTCTGAGTGATAGATTAACAAGAAGTAAATTAAATAAATAATATCTAAGTAATTTAGGCATATAAAATAAAAAATTTAATATAATAGGGTTTTGGAATATTACCCAAATTTAAGACGTAAAAAATAAATAAGTTTACAATTATAACTTAAAAATAAATCAAAGAAACCGGAAAAAAAAAAAAAAAAAAACCCTGACATATTTTTAGTATGTGAAACTCTGAAAACTCTTTTGGTAAGGTCGCTGGACGATGAAATTCAGATGCTGAAACCCGATGTGCTTCCCATTTTTGATAATTTAAAAATTAATTTAATTTATAACGAATTATTTTTTAGAATTTTTCTAATTATACCTATGTGCAAAAAAATTATGCTACAGGCACACGTATATATATATATTATATATATATATATATAAATTAGGTATAAATATTTTTTTAGTCATAACAACTCAGTATACAAAAAAAGCATACCCCCCTTCCCAATTATAATTTTTTGAAAGAATTTTTTTGTATGGCGGAAAAAAATAAAGCATAGACATTTTCAAAGCGCAATAAGTGAAATTACATTAAAGTAATAGAAAAGGAATCTAAAAGAATCTATCTTTAATCCAAATGCCCTCATTTGGTTCAAATGGCATAAAAAAAAAAAAAAAACGTTAAAACTAAGAAAATTGCACCAAAAATAAGACTTTTATTTCTAAAAATAAATTACAAAAACAAATTACGTATTCAAAATTTAATCTTCTTTTCTCTTTTAACTTAATCAAATTGATTTATGCCAGCTTCACTTTTTTGCTGAACACTACATAAAACTAAACCATCAAAAACACCGCCTCAATCAACACTTTCAATCAGGAAAAAAAAAATCGACACTGATAAGAAAAACATTAATTTATTTAAACACTAAATATTTAACAAAAAACAATTCCCTAAGCAGGGAGGCGCCCATATGTTTGAACAAACATTTTTTGAGCTTAGTGGGGATCTAAGGTTCGTTACGCTTCACTAAGTACATACCAACACATTCCTATGTTTTGAAAGCACTTAAAAAGAAAATTTTATCAATATCCGAAACTGATTTTGCTTTACATCAGAAATTTTAGCATTCAAATTATCCATATTGTGGGCTTGATGGCCGAATGGCCAGCCACGTCCTTTGGGTTCAGTCCCGCGGTTTCATGGACCAACATATGGTTCTGATATTTAAACCTGCTCCGGTCTAATAGGATCGTAGAGCGTTGCGGGGATTCCATCCTATCTTCCGGTCACTCACCTTTTGCTAAATGGTAACTGTTGCTTTACAAAGTAGAAACTGTCTAAGTGTTTGCCAGCTGCATTAGAACAAAAAATTATCCATATTGTGCCTTAAATGTAAAATATATTTCATCTAATTTTTTTTGTCATGTAAGCATTTTCATAAAAGAGAAACGAGAACAGCTATTTGCAAACCTTTTTGTTCACTTAGGGGCTATTTTACTCATTTTATGCGCATTTATGTCGGCACATCGTCATTTACTATTTACATTAACATGGTAGGAATGGGCCAGTTTTCACCAGAATAATGATCTCTTCGGTACGCGGTAGTTGTGGATTGTTTTAGTTTGTTTAGCAATGAATTTAATTTAAAACAATGGTCCTAATACAGATTTTAATTTAATCATGGTAAAGATCTAAAATCCTGTACCCTTAATGCCATTCTGCAAAGTAAACAAAAAAACGGCTGTAGTGGTTTTTAAATGAACGGAAACGAAATATTACTTGCGTTTTATTGAACTGTATACTTGTTTTGGTCACATTATTTATTCAATTAATAAAAAAAAAAAACTGTATTCCAAAGACCTTTCCTACACTTTCAAATTAGAACATTTCAAAACATCAATCAAGTTCATTCACCACCAGTTGCAACAATATACATCAATCAATAGAGTTACGAAAGATGAACAGCTCGATCAAATTTCTGTCATGCTTGCGGAAGATTTCGATGAAAATTTTTGCTTTAGTTCATGCCAAATAATTGGCTCAGTTTTCGAAGTTAAAAATGAACAATTCGCCACTTGAGACTAACACGCGACATGAAACAACAACTGCTGCAGTTTTCTTTTTTACGTAGAAAGACTTACATTACATAGAAGACAAAAAATTTCACTTCCTATTTTAGTTATCACAAGCCAATTATTTCATTTTCTGAGCAAATGAAGGTAACGATTAATTATTTTAATATAAAATAATTCTAATAAATTATATCTATCTCTTCACTAAGACTTGATGAATAAAATTTATTCATAAAAAATATATTTTATTCATCAAATTTGGATAACTTTAACCCAGACATAATATTTATAAAATCTGGATGAAAACGATTTTATAAATATTATGTCTGGGGTATAAAAGTTAAAAAATCCATACTGATATTTTAGTCAAACAAATGATAACTTTAATTGCTATTAAAGTAGAAAATATGTGAATAGTAAAACAAAAAGTTATGAATGTTTTTAATTTATGAATAAAATTTTCATTTTTCCATCCCAGACACACAACATAAAATTTAATTTCCATCGTGCATAATTTTTACACTCACATTTTTTTGTTTTGTTTTATTAGTTATTAATAAGACTACAACTGAAAATTCCTATATTATATTATTCTTTTATTAATAAAAATAGAAATCCAAAAGAACGAAACGATCCAGAACCAGATAACTTCACCCATAATATAAAAAAATGAAATACAAATTGAAATTCTTAACAGAAATTTTAGAGGAAACCTAATTCATTCTGTTTTTTAAAACTATAAATTTATTGTTAAGTAAGTAAATGACTCAACTCTACGCATTTAAATTATTACATCACTTTAATTATACTAATAAAAATTACATTTATTATAGATACCATTATTTTAGAAAGTCATCGTTATGACGAAATTTTATGCATGACATGCAAATTTCAAAGGTAAAGAGAAAAGGAAAGATTTCTTACAATCTTTAAAATGTAATAACTACGTGGCTTGAGTTTAGATTAATTTGGAAACAGTTTTCGTCGAAACAAAATACATCCGCGATTCATCCACAAAGGAAGTTTCTGAAAATCGAAATCTCTTGAAATTTACAAATAAATTAAAATTGAATTAAAAAAAAAGAATTTGCTACTTACACACTTAGGACGTCAGTTTCAATCTCTGTTTACTTATCCAGATAAAAAGAACCTGAAAAGTAAAATACATACTTTAGAAATCATGAAGATACATTTTTTATCTAGAATGCATGTATTTTTTTTTTTTGTTTAACCTATGTGTCTGTCTTTATAAACCCAGTGTCCTCAGTGTGACGGACATTGTAAGAGTAGTCTACTCATGGGTGGTGTGGGAAACTGGTGACATCTGTTGTGATGGAGCAGGACTTAGGTAGAAGTCTGACTTGATTCCGTGTCGTTGAAGAAGGAGGGCAGTGACTTTCAGGGGAACTAGTCGCATTTGCTAATGTACGGGGAAAACCAGGAAAACCCCCACTATGTAGTCTGACTCAACAAGATGCTGAACATCACAAACGGCATCGAGTCATCCTCGTATTTTGAAAAAGTGTCTACAAGCAAAAGCTGCCAGGGTATTGAACATCAGCCCTCATGCTCGTCAACGGAGCACTTTGCCACTGAGTCACGAGTAGGGCTTGTTTATTTAATGTTTTATTTGAGAAAATTATGTTATATATAACTGGTTGCCATCTATATTCACATATTTTCAAACTTTAATTTATTTCATTTGTTTTTCATCAGTAACGATTTTATAAATAATTTATTCCGTTTTCATCCAGTTTTTATAAACTATCCAAATTCCAAAATGATGGTAGACTACTGGTTTTTTTAGAGATTTTAAATAAAGTTTAATTTTTGTAAAATTAATTTGACAACATGAACAATTTTAACAATTTAATTTCTGAATAAATAATATAATAATAATTGTTATAAATTAGAAACATCATCACCAGAGCCTCGACGCGTGGCTTAGTGGTAACGTGCACCTTTGAGAATACTAGGCTGAGGTTCCATCCGGCGGGCATTTTGTAGACACTGTTTCGAAAAAGGTGTCTCGGTGGACATTTGTGACGTTTCAGCAGTGCAGTCTATCTGGTGGGAGTTTTCCATCGGTTTTCTCCCAAACGTTAGCACATACGGATAGTTTCCCGTAAAAGTAATCCCGGAAGGCACTGCCTTTCTTCAGCGACTCGAGGCAAAGTCTAACTTCTACCTATGGGTGCTCCATCACAAAAGAAGTTTCCCTTTCATTACATCTACGAATAGACTGACTATTCATTGGGTGTCCGTCCCACACTGAAAAACTGTTAAAAGTTGTTAAACAAAAACTGAACTGAGGAACAAAAAAAACTGTTAAAACCATTAAACAACAGTATCACCACAAATATTTCAGCAATGCACAAATATTCGTTTTTAAATTTTTCCAGCTTAAGACATAAAAATTATCCATTCAAAGAATGTAAAAAAATAAATAAATAAAAAATAAATAAACCAATTATTGTTTCAAACACATATCTGCTCACCCGTGCGTGAAGTTATGTGTCCCCTAATACCTCCGGAATTTCTCAAGACGTTATGTAACCCACAGCTGCCTGACCAGATGGGGAAGAAAAAAGGCATCTAAAAATGAAATCTGGTCACAACTGGACGCACGCCTGACATTGAGGATGGCCTTGACCGCTTTCACTTTGAACTGACCTCGTGGCCCGAAAGGGAAAACTCGGCTAAATGCTTCGAATGCAAAACGGAGTTCGTTTTTTAATGATTTTCCCGCTTAATAATATTCAGATTGAAGAAAGTTTGCATAAGTGGTCAGATGATGAAATATTTACTCCAAGATAACTTAACCAAGTGGCTTTAATTTTATTTAAAGTGGTTGTTAAAAGTCTTGCAAATTTTTTTCCGAGCTTTATTTGGTGAATTGATAATCGCTAAATGACAAGGTCAATACGAAATAAGCTTCTTCAGATTTTTTTTTAAATTTTGATAAGTAATTAATTTAAGCTGTAAATAAATGGAAAAAGTTTGGTTTCTCGTTTCTTTTTTAACGTCAGATGCTTATTTATTGAATTTAATCCATATAAATTTTTGCAAAGTATCCAATTTGAAAAAGACAGTATTACATCTATGACAATAAGGGCTTGTAGTATAAGAATACTACAAGCCCTCTTTATAGAATGACAGTCGGCAGCCTTGATTAACTGTCATGATATTTCAATATCCGGTAGATACCCACCTTTAAAAGACAGTAATACTTTCCTCAAATAATTGAAAAAATTGCGCAACATACAGATATAAAAAATTCTGCATTATTTACATTTTTTTATTTAAAATTTAATTTTTTTTACATTGTGTATATTTCGTAATGGAAAGGATACAATAACAAATACAAAGAGAGAATGAAATTTTTAAATTTTATATACAATTTATTTTATTTTTAGTACATTGTTTTTGTTTCAGTTAAGCAATTCAGATAGTGCAATCATTAAAAATAAAATCATTTGGATTTTTCCAGTATTAAAAGTTATGATATTTATATTCTAATATTATGTAATAACTAAAAGTGGCTTCGAAATTATTTATGCCCAATATTTGAAAAAGAGAAAGCCCTCTCCGCACCCCCAAAAAAAATTAAAAGACATGGATATTTATACAATTAACAAAAGTGCTTTCGTAAAAAGCGTATATTAATGTATAAAAATGTAATAAATTGTTTTAAAAATTTATATACAATAAATATATTTTAAATTTTGAACTTCAATAAATTTTAAGATGATTCGTATTTTGAAATAATATAAGATAAATTAACATTCAGTTAGGAAAACATTAAGAAGACAAGTTGCTTTATTGTTATAGTTTAAACAATAATCATACTTATTATTATTAGTATTCTTACTATTAATATATAGATAATTTGAATGAAAAAAATAGCAGAACATGTCATGAATTACTAATTATAAATTTTCATATCAATAGCTTATCATTATAATATAAAATATAAAACAAAGAATCTATAAAAATACAGAAGTCAATTTCTAAGTTTGATCATTTGTATCAAACGTCTCTTTTTATTATTGTTGTCCTCACACTATAGCACTCAGCGGACTATAATTGGTAATCACAATCACGCACTAAATAATAATCCACACATTGAAAACTTAACAAACACTTTTATTACACTTAATAGCTATAGCCACTCGTGACCATGCTGTTTCACTTTTGTGGATCAGACACGACACTTAACACTGGGAGTTACATTAGTAATTCGGGAACAATTAAAAACTTCTTTCTCTTCTTTTCTTTCGTAGCTATTTGATTTATTTTTTAATTTAGCAGGAACTTGCGTTAAAAGGCGCATCATTTAATCTCGATACCAATTGTTATAATTTGATTTAGAAGTCTAACAAAATTTATTATATTAATATATAGTAAAAGTTTAACTTTCCTATATTCTTTACGTTTCCTACTCTTTTGAACTAAGGAATGATACAGTCTTAATCGTAGAAGTTCTAAATTACATACGAGAGCCAGTAAATGCATATTTTGTTTACTAAGTAAATAACAAATATATAGATAAAAAAAGTGCGGAAGTGTTTCTAGAGATAATTTCTCCTTAAGGAAAAAAAGAAAGGAAATGCAGATAACGATCTGAACAAAAATTGATCAATTACAGTAAAATGCCCCTCAGGAAGTCGCCAATCCAATTCAAAATTCGCCAACTTGTACTGCACCTTATGACACAAAGCAAGGCTTCTAACTGGCGATGGAATAAATTAGCATACGCTAACTTTGGGCGAAATGAAGGCCCATTTTTTAAAATTTTAACCCAGATCATAATCTGTGGAAATTACACTGTTTAAAACATCATCTCTCTAGGTTAGAGATGCCTTTAGACAAAGATATTATTACATTCTCATCACTAACTTCATACGCAATTGCTCATTTAAACATAAAACAGTAAAATAATGAAAATAAAAACTTATTTAAGCCGTGTAGGCGTCCTTCGTAGTGAGAGTCTTAGCGTGATGGTAAATAATGAGAGATATGAGATAGTTTAGAGTGGTTAAAATATATACAAAAGTATCATTTACAATACATTCATCTGGTATTATCAAAGTTCTTCATCAAACAAGTTTATATAATTAAGAGAAAATATCGTGTAATTATGCTAAATTTTTTTCTGCAAACTTAAAATGTTTATGTATACTAAATATTATGAAATAGTGTACGTATTTCGTTTTTTTTTTTCATGTAGTCCCGATAATGAATATTACAAGTAATTCTATAACAGAAACGTTAATGTTTAAAAAACAAATTTGGCATTTATATTATTCAAGCATTACTTTACAATAAAACATAAAAATGTATTGAGAAATTACATTAATATTTCTCCATATTTGCTTTTAAAAATATTATGCCTCTAGTACAAACTACTATATAGAGGGTCTCAGAATAAGTTTTACAAACCTATATGAGGATATTATCTAGCTTAGTATATATATATATATATATATATAACTTAATAAAAAACGCTTAGATAACTCGGTATCCCACAGCAATGCTGTGTTGGAAACATCTGGGGCTGCATGTGATGCAACTCTATAGCGGTGTATATTTGCATGCATACTAGCATGCTGAGAAAGAATATGATATTTTATTCCACATAAAAAGAAAAAAATTAAATAACATTATTTTCTAATGTTTAAATGGTTTACTTTTTTTTTTTTTTTTTTTTATTAATTTGAAGTTTGCTCATGCTTTTCGTTTTCTAGACCTTACGTTAAAATCTAAAAAGCTTTCAAAATAAATAAAACTGAAATCTGCTCTGAAAATTTCAACTCATCATGCGTAAACATTGGAGAACGGATGAATTAAGTCAGGATATGCAAATGTTTAATAATGAACGAGATATATGAAGCAATTGTTTGGAATATTACAAGAATGGCCAAATTTAATAGCCACATGAATATAGCAATGCCGAATAGATCAAGAACTTCATGAAGAAATTATTGTTCAATAATCTCTAAAAGAATATACAAGAGTAAGATAAATGTCGTCGTAAATGAAGAATGAAGTATTCCAAATTCTATAAAAACGTTATCATATATTCAATAGCCAAAAGAATATATCAAAGTTTGAAAATATTAGTCGTAAATGAAGAATGAAGTATTCCAAATTCTAAAAAAGAAACATCATGACATTCAATAGTCAAGTGAATATATCAATGTTTGAAAATTCTAGGCATAAATGAAGAATGAAGTATTCTCAATTCTACAAGAAACACTATAACATTGAATAGCCAAAAGAATATAACAAAATTTGAAAATTCTAGGCATAGATGAAGAGTGAAGTATTCCAAATTTTGCCAGAATCACTATAAAATTCAATAACCAAGAGAATATATCAAAGTTTGAAACTTCTAGGCATAAATGAAGAAATATTTCAAATACAATAAGAATCACTATACAGCTGAATAGGCATGGGAAAATGCCAATAGTGATAAATATGAAACTTGAAGAAGAAGGAATTGATCAACGCACTACGAGTACTTATAGCCATTGGAGATACCAGTGTTTAAAATCCCAAGCTAAAATGTGGAAAGTGCTTCAAAACCATACTACAAAACACTTCAAACAAAAGCCAAATTCTCCAGAAAATTCCTGAGGATTAACATTATTCATGAATCATTTCAGGAGTTAAGGGGCCCAAGCTACCGTTTTCCGCCAAAATTTGCAAATTTGAATATCACTTTATTTGCTTGCTGCATTTTTTGGATTGCGCCGCGAACCCAACCAGGACAACATCATGTTCACACATAATGATAAATCATCAATTATATTTTTTTTAATCAAAAATGAACCTATGATGAAGTTGTCTCCATTTGCCCCGCGGATCCTAGTTTGTGCATTTCAGTCTTCATCTGTGATAAATCAGAAAATATTAAATAACATAGTGTCCAATATTTAAATGCTTATTTTTTATTAAATTACAGCCAAATTATGCACTGCGTTTTAATCTTTAAAAAAATCAGAATCAGCAGTTTTCCTGTCTGTGTAACCCTGCTATTAACTAATATCTCTCAATAATTCTTTCCCCAAATTTTTTTCATTATTATTATTATGTTAACCATAAGGAACTGTAAATGTTTCATTTTTCGCTTTTAAAGTGACAAAAAATAAGTAATTTTTATCAAGGAAAAAGTTTTTGGATTTTCTTTTTTTTTTTTTCAGATAAAAATCTACTTATTAACTATACTTCAAAAGAACAAATCTCATTTAGAATGGTTCGCAGACAAACTATAGGGATAAAAAATATCACCAAGTATAATTATCCATAACTGCGTATGACCATGTCACTGATGACAAACTGAATAAACCATTGTATTATTATTTTTTTAATATAATAATGAAACTTAATTTCGCCATTTGCATGTTACACGATAAAAAATACTTAAAGTAGCAATAATAAAGCATGCATCCTACTCAAGATTAAAAAACCTAATTTAGTACTGATTGTTCAATTCCTTCTATTGGCTCACTCTCTCCCTATATATATCTTGTTCAAATTTTCAATCATTCATAAAACACTTTTTATTCATCCACTCAAGTTCAAATACATTTTTTTTTAACTTGTAGTGGATGACACTGATGTTAATACAGTTTTTCAAATATTAATTCAGCAATTAAATTTAATTAATTAATTAAAATTTTTAGATTTAAGTTGCATGTATCTAACAATAGATGGCGCCAGATAAACTTTAAAAAATGAATGAAAATTACTTATAAAGGACATTCTGCAATATAGTGAAGTTGGAATTGACTTAAAATTTTTTTTCTTTTTATTACTTGTTTTTTTCAATCAGGACCTTGATATATGTAGGTTTACTAAAATAAAATCCTTATTCAAGGACGGAACACGACCACGTATTTGATAAGCATAATTAATGTATTCCATTTAATGCTAGTAATCCAGATCATGAAATTCACTTAATTAGAATTTATAGTATATATATAAAAAAAAAGAAGACACATAAAACTCCCTCATAAAAAAAAAAAAAACCTATATGATTTGGCTAATATAGTAATTAATTGCAAAGGACATGAATATAAGAAAAATTAAAGTCGTATTACACATGTAATACTTTATAGGTAAATTTGCATAAATTATGTGAAGAAAATTTATCAATACGGGTTAATCTTTAATTTGAAAAAAAAAAAATTATTGAATAATTCACAAGCATGCTTTTAGGCATATGAATGACTTAATTATTTTCAACCATCCATATTTTCAAAAAAGTCTGTCATGACTTTTATCCAGTACAGTTTATTTTTAAAAAGATTAATACAAATAACCTTCAAGCTGTTTTTTTTATATCAACATTAACATTAAAAACTCGCCACAAATTAGTATTTTTTGACAAATAAAAATAATTCCACTTCATAATCAATAGACTCCCACTCTGGGACTCCAATATTAATATCAAAATACATCGCAATAACATACCATCTCAATACATAATATCGAAATAACATTAATAAACAGTTAAGAATTAATTCCATCTGTATCAGCAAATCTTTTAAACAGCCGAAAAGAAAAGAACTCAAGAATATTCTTTAGCATGTCCGCATAGTTTTCTTTTGCCAGTACTTTTCTAAGCTGCAATCTCAAATTTATTATTGTTAATTTTTTCCCTATAGTTTACAACTTTTATAAATTCTCCACACCGTGGGAGCTTTCTCTCTTCTGAGAAATAGTAAATCGCTCCACTAATATCTTCAACGTTATCATTTATGTAATTGAAAAATTCAGAAGAAAAAATTTCCAAAATAGAAAGATAAATCCATTCTTTCAAAATAAAAAGTTCTCCAATGTATTCTTATCGGCTACAAGGGAAGGAAAAAAAAAAAATTGACACATCTTTCTCTTTGTACAAAAACTAGTTTGTGCCGAGAGGGTTGACCTTTCTTCCTTGGACTGCATGGTGCCGCGGTAACTGCGCCCGTGACCTTTTTTTTTTTGCGAATACCTGCACCCCAGGTTAAACAGGAAAGGAATTTTCTCGAACCATACTGGAGGAAGAAAGGGCTGCGAAGTGATTGCATTCGAAACAACCTCAAATGAATGTTAATAGTAGAAAGCGTTTGTTTGAGGTTTGTGGTTTATTATTTCTAATTGTTTGTAATGGAGAAAATTCAGCTTAACCTTCACCAAAAAAACACAAGATAAAACAGATCACTTAGTACTCAAATCTTTACTTTAATTGTTAATCTATGGTAATTTAATTTGAGTATGCCATGCAGCCTCTCGACTGATAAAAAAGCAGTCATAAACTTTCAACTGCATTGTATTCTATATTTTTTATATTTTATATAATTGATGTTTCATTTAACTAATGTTTCTTTCGTGGAAAATTGTTTGATGCATCAATTGGCAGTGATGATCAAACGGTTTGCAATATTGCAGCTTGTTGGTGTATGTAATGCAAAAAAAAAAAAAAAAAAAACAGTTTTACAAAATATTGCTTTCAAAATCAGTAATAAATTTGCCAGTTATCGAGTATAAATCTCAGAGTGAAGTCAAGTGAAAACCAATTTTTATCGACAATGGGCTGCAAATTTTGGTGCTTATTTGATATAGCTCTATATATTAAAAATATTAAATTAAATTTTTATATATATAGATATATATATATACATATATATATATATTGAAGCTATTTTTTAAAGAATTTTTTACCAACTATTCATAATGTCACATTAGAGTTGTTATTTTCCTTAAATCAAGATACGACAATCTTACACTGGTACTTATTGAGATTTTTTAAGTTGATTTAATTTTTATTGCGACAGGTTGTAAGTATGGTAAAAAAAATACCACTGTAAAAGGAAATTAAGTAGATACTGGGGAATGGAAAAGGGAACATAATCAAAAATTAAATACAATATTTAAAAAATTAAAAACAAAATAATCGTCACAAAAACGTAAAAACCCAATTGAATAAGGTACAATAATTAGAATGATAATAGTTCTGTATCATATTTCTGAATGCCTCTGTGTCGAATATATAGCTCCTATGCTATGCTATAGCTCTAATAATCATATACTATATGCTATGCTGTAGCTCTAATAATCATATGTTATAGCTCCTATGCCATAGTTATATAGTTAGTTATGCTATATATCTTTCCTAGATAATCTACATGTTGATAATAATACATTATATACATTATGATAATAAATTTGACAATATACAAATAAATTTGATTTCTTTTACGTGTTGAACATTCTGTGACATTAAATCTCAAATGAATAGATTAATATCTAAGAATAAACTGAGATACGAAAAATAATTCCATTTAAATACAGTTTAATGTTTAAATTGGGTGCGCAGAAGATCTACCTCCCCGTGGTGCACCTGGTAACACTTTTAGTGGCTAAAAGATCTGCAACTTGGCATTATTGTTAGATTGATGAACTCTGTTTCAGTATGTTTTGTTGTATTATTTTGTTGTTGTTGTATGTTGTATGTTTTTTTTTTTTCGTTATTTTTTTTTTGCTGTAACTGTTCATAATCTGCCATTGGAAAATTTTTTTAAAATGTTTAAATTTAAAAATTATTAATCAAGAATGCATTTGAAATATGTGTATTTATAATAAGACTTACAAAAAAATGTTTTCAGTATGACGCACTTCAAATTCTATTGGCATATCAAACAAAAATTGTCACCAGAAAACTTTTTGCCTCATAAATCAGCAAAGAAAATAATTAACAGAACATATTAAAAGGGCTTGATATATATGCAACTATTCAAATACCATTTCATTTTAATGTATATAACACATGATACATGAATAAATAGTTATTAACCCTAATTATCTCAACCACTAATTACTGAAATCTCTATGCTAACGCTAAGATAAACGCTAGATACTTCTAGAAGGTTGATTGTGAAATGGGACAGCATAGATCACGAAGAAAGTTTTTTCATCATCAACATGACACGCGTTTTTTATTACGCTTTTACACTGAAGGATTTTGCTACGTTCTTACTCAATTCAAATAAGATAAAAGTGAATATTAAATGAATGTACGTTTTTAATGTGGTAATAGGATACTTGCAAGAACTTACCAATTTTTGTCACGTAACAAAATATGCAAATGATTTTAAACGATAGTGAATTCAACTATAACTAATTCAGCCTTACTAACTAGAAAGTTATTAGAAAAATTATGTAAATCTTCTTTAAAAAACAATGATTTATTGAAGGAAAAAAAAGTTTTATGTTACTTCAGAATTAGAATTAAAATGGCTATTTATTTTTTAGACAATAAAAAATTTTAAACCACGATTCCATCATGGTTGGAAATTACTTTAAATAAAAATTAAGCTTTTAAATTGGTCAATTAAACTACCACATAAAAACCACCGCAATATACAAAAGAAAATAAATTTGAAATGAGTTTTAAAACTGTAATGTATAATCACCATGGATTGTTAACTGAAATAATAAGGAAATAAGCTTTTGACTGTCTACCAAAATATCATAATTATATAGTAGAAGTTTGGAAAAAATTTTCAGGTTTCGCATCTTCAAATAATATTTTCAACAAAATTTAATTACCCAGAAAATTAAAAAAAAATTTTTCAAATACAAACAAATGGGAATAAATAAAATTAAGATTGAAAGAGATATAAACAAATGTTGCAAGTTCATGAATAACTTGAAGATATAAAACAATTTTGGATTTTTTTTAAAAATAAATTTTAGCAACTTAAAAATAAAACTGTATATTAAACGATATGATTATATTTCTGAATATCAAAAATTGTCAAAAATTATGTCAAACTCAGAAAAATTAAGAGAATGTAAAAGCGCTTTTAGTTATTATTTATATAATTGAATATTTTTCAAGATTCTATTGAATTAAATAAATGACACATAACTGAAAAATATTATTCGTCGATCTAAAAAGAAAAAAAAATAATACCTGATAAACCGTTGTTATTTTGCTAATAGAAAAAATAAAAGATTTTTATGAAAAGAATTATTATATGCATTTTAAAAATACTCTTCTTTGCGCAACATTAATTTGTTATGAAGCAAAATATCTGCATTTTCATCCAATAAAATTTGTTTTTACTATTATATGACTGTAAAATATATGAAAGATTATCTTTTACTTTCAATTCGGATTTTATTTCACGAGCTCTTAACTCATGACTAATTTTTACTCATCCTTATTTATTAAGCTAATAATTTATAATCATTATGCCATTTATTTATGTAATTCGAGATCATCTTTTCCAAGTGTACTCCATAAATTCTAAATTTTTTCTTTTTCTAGACCATTATTTATAAATTGGTATCCTTTCCCTCGTCACATCACTATAAAGAAAAGATAAAAAGAAATAAAGATTTTATATACGTATGTAATTTCACAACTTTAATCTATTTATATAAAATTTTTCTAAAAATAATGACTTATTGAAGGAGAAAAGCTATTGTATTATGTATTTTCGTTTATGTTATATATTTATTTATGACAGAGAAAAGCTTTATGTTGTATTATGCATTTATGAAGTAGAAAAACTTTCTGTTATATTATGTACTTTTCATTTATGCTGTATTGTGTATAAAGGAAAAAAAGTTTTATGATGTATTATGCATGAAGGAAAAAGTTTTATGACGTATTATGTAATTTCCTTTATGTTGTATATGTTGCACAATTTTAAGTTATTTTAATTAATAGGGTATGATTTGATTATATTAATAGGGTAACACCAAATACATTTAAACCCAAATCTGTTTCCCCAATTGTAACACGAGAGTGTAAGAGATCCCAAATTCGAATCAGCTGGCGGCGTCTACTGCAGTTGCTGCTTTCCGGAAACGAGGAGACTTCATGGCGATTGCGACAACATTTTGCAAAACATCTCTCATCGACAGTTAGGCTGACTTTTAAATGTTTTCAATATTTTCCGCCATAAGACTCGTAAATCAAGCAGTTACCCATTTAAATCTTCTGGAAATACACCTGTCCTACCTCTTCCCCTGTCAGCGGGATGTTCATGCACACATAATTGAAACACAAAACTCCTTGATATTCAACAGAAAGAATATGATTTAAAAAAAGTAATATATGTATATATTGAGAGATAATGGGTTCAACCAATATTACCAATGCAGCAAAACGATCCCTCTACTGAGCATGCTACGACACTTTTTGTATTGAATTGCGTGATGCAATTCATTGAAAGGTCTTACAATATCTGACTGCATTTACTGTGCTATCCCTGAAACCAGAAATCGTTAAACAAAACACCTGTACAGGGTGGTTTCGGGCTGAAACTGTTTGGATTTCACGTTCTTGGCTTCTTCCGTTCCATTGTCTTTTGTTTTGATTGCGGCGTAAAGTGACCAATTTATGTTTCGTCACTGTTGTCATCGATTGCCATTATAAAATACTCAACACCATTTTTACATAATTTCCGTTTTCATCGTTACGCTTTTCTCATTTGTACGTGAATTTCGTCAGCTTTCTGGTCTTGTGAAAGAAACGAATAACAGCGCCTAATTCGCATTCGACAGGATTTTCAATCGCATGGGGTATTTTAAATATGCGTAAATAAACAATTGACGCAAGCGAATGCTTCCGAAATGGCATCTGTGAATAGCCGATAGATAAAAATACACAGTAAGCATGTGCAGAACTGCGATCCCAACACTGCAAAAGATACATTTCAAAACTTACTTAAAACCACGCCACGTATTTCGATATCACGAAAAAAGTTAAAATATTTTAGAATGAAATACTGAAACCACTAAAATTTAAAGACTTTCAATTTTTTTTAAATCTAGAATCTTTTTTTATTTTTATCATACTTATTTGTCCATATTCAATGTTCAATTGGTCATATATACAACAAAATGCAATATTAAATACTGCTTCAATCATTTTGATTTTTGGTGAATCAATGTGCTTTAATTAACGATACTAAAACTATCATGAATAACGTGCTATTGCAAGAAAACCATAGGAAATAATTGTGGCTAGAAAAGTATCAACGTTTTTGATAGAAAGTAACAATTGCGCAGTACTTTTTGATTACACTAGGATATCAATTCTATTTGTATGTCATCATCTGCACTTAAACTATTTATGATAGGCTAATCAGAAGCCAGATCATCTGCCCACTCGGAAGATTTTAGTATCTTTGGGAAAATCAGCCTTTAGTGGCCTGAACGAGAAGTAAATAGTCGCACTATTCTGAGGTTGAGCGTCGACCATTAATATTAATGGTCGGCGAAAATTATTTGCCGGTGAGAATTCTCGGGCTCTTTCGCTTAGTCGATAGTAATACTTGACATTGCAAGTATATATCATCGATCAGTGTTTGATTTGCATTTATTTTTTTCCCTTTTTTTTAAACGTCAGAGTAATTATATTTTTAAACTCTAACACAACTTATAATTAGTTCTCATTTTTTTTGGAGGGGGCAATAAATTGTTTTCTCACATTATGAGAGAAACAGAGGCATAAGTTAATAGAAAAACAAACCCAATCACATCCCTGACACTTCAGTGACAAATGGGAGAAAGAAAAATATGACCACACAAGGTTTTTATCTTGAGGGGATTGCCTACTGAATAGAGTAATTAGAAATGATTAATATAGAAAAATCCTTTTAACATTTTACCATTTTAAAGCATTTTGACAATTATTTTTTGTATATTTCACTGATGTATAGCACGAATAGTTGTTCCCCCAAAACCTATCTCTCATTTATTAGCCATACGGGAGGAAATCGAAAAAAACAACCAGTCTGCCAATCATCGACCAGACAGCCAGACTGTTGAGACAAAAAAGGACAGACAGCCAGTGAGAAATTAATGAAAACAGGATGCGGAATAAGCAACTACCTATTCAAATAAGCATATTATTTGTGTAAATCTGTTTATTTTCCTTTATAGAGTTAATCTAAATAATATTTTTAAATTTTTTCTTACCCAAGTGATAACAATTAAACCGTTTGTTGAGTGTATAAAATTATAGAGAGGATTCCTATGCTGTCGAGTTTGTATATAAATTTTAAAGAAAAATTATAAAAGTTATTGTATAGTATCATTTGAAAAAAATTTTATTTTTATTTATGTCTCCTTTTTTATTTTTAAAGTTTGTATCTACGTGTTTTGCTCACTTATTACTCTAGTCGTTAAATATTTTACAAAAATTAATAAATAAATAAATAAAAAAAATAATAATAATTTTTATTCCAAAATTCAAACATTTTCGTTGAACTTCGTTCATTTGAACATAGCCTTACTTGCATTCAAGAAGTAAAAAAATGTTATCTGTTAAGATT
Source organism: Caerostris extrusa (assembly GCA_021605095.1). Lineage (NCBI taxonomy): Eukaryota > Metazoa > Arthropoda > Arachnida > Araneae > Araneidae > Caerostris > Caerostris extrusa. The sequence continues at coordinate 136,029 of BPLR01015066.1, forward strand.
TTTGAATAAATATTTTGTGAATTTGCATTTTCTGATAAAATAATATTTATATAACTCTTGCAATCGTTTCGAATAATACTGCCAATTGAATGACAAGCTGTTTTGATACCAGGATAAATTTTTTAGAAAATAACTTTCATATTTCCTTCATCAGTAAATACGAAAGAACCGCTTATTCTGCAACGTATATATTTTTTAAATCTGATTATCTGTTCTTACGATAACTGCTTTCACAAAATAAAAAATTGTGAAATACACAAATGGATTTAAGTTTGCCTGTGGACATTTTAATTTTGTTTTAAATCCAACCTTGCTTTGGAATTACTGTTGGATTTATGATCTAATAAATATTGCTAATCTTTTTCCTAAATACAGGGGAAATATATTCATACATAAAGCTTTTAAGATTTTTAAAAATTGCTTTATGGATATGCAGTTAGATATACTTTACAATGAAGCGAGCCTTAAAGAAATTTCCATTTCAATTGGTAGAATTTAATAAATGATAAAAATGTACATTTTTCTTTAAAAGTTATTTGTTTGTATATTTAAAAAAATTTAAAAATTGTAATAAGTTTTCTTTTTATATATTTTTTTATTTTCTACTAAGTATAAAAAATGTGCCGCGGAAATTACTTGCAAATCTTTATTTTTAATTTTTTTTTATAAAATGCAACTGTTTATTTATAGAAAACGTAAGAATATTGATTCGAATTGAAATAAAATTATTTTAATTGATAAGGGCTAAATATTTGCAATTGGTGAATGATTCACAATGATTAAAATGACAACGGCTAATGATTTGCTATTGGCGAAGGATTCACAATGGTTAAAATGATTTTTAATTTATTGTTAAAGATTTACAATTTGTGAATGATTTGATTACGGTTAATATGATTTTAAAATCAGTTAAAATGATTTTAATTACGGTTAATAATTAAGGTTACAGTTAATAATTTGCAATTGGTGAATGATTTTGCAACGGTTAAAAATATTTTTAATTTGTTACGGTTAATAATTTGCAATAGGTGAATGATTCAGAACGGTTAAATATAATTTTTAATTTGTTGTTAATGATTTGAAACAGTTAAAATGATTTTTAATTAAAGTTAATAATTAAGGTTACAGCTAATGAACAATGAGTGAAAAATTTTTAACGATTGAATGATTTGCAATTGGCGAATGATTCGCAATGGTTAAAATGTTTTGTAATTAGTTAAGGATTCGTAACGGTTTCTGTTTAAAAATTTGAAGAAAATAAACATTGTGTATATTTTTTTTATTAAAAAATGTTAGTTTCGTCCATATTTCAAACATACTTTTGAAAATTTAGATATTGAAAAAGCTACAGGAGAAAATTAAATTATAGCCAACAATTAAACTTTAAAAACGGAGAAGCATGAAGCATTTAGGAAATATATCAACGATGGGTTAAATAGAAAAAATAAATTGATTTATATTTATTCTAATTATAGATCAATACATATATATATGTGAATTCTATTTTTTTTTTTAATTTTAAACAACAATAACAGAGCATTCATAACTTATTTATTTTTATTAAAAAGAATCACTGAATTCATTCTCTTAAGACTTCTCTTAAAAATTCTAACATAGAAGTTTGATAACAGAAAAAAACCCCATACATTTACATTTTAAATTTTTTTTTTCATTTAAAATAAGTTATTGTAGTTCTTTTGATTAATAAATATCAGATCTACTTGCACAAACTACATTAGTATCTCTCTCTCTTTTGTCTTCCTTTTTTAAGAAGGTTTTTATTTTTGTTTTGCTTTCTCTTGAGATTGGCACTGTCAGCATAATGACTCGTCTTTTACCCAGTTATTGATCCTGAACACCATTTTGATCCTAACGCCATTCTTAGGATGGCTTCAAAGGAAGCACTTCCACATTCCAAAGAGTAATTATCCTGATTTTGCATGTCCTATCAAGGAAAACGGGGAACACCTATTGTAGATTTCCCTAATATTGATGCAAGACTCTGTATAACAACTCCAATAAGTCTGCACGTTATCCCAGGGGTCGGCAACCTTTTGAGTCGGAAGAGCCAAAAATTACAATTTACAAAATTTCAAAGTTTTTAAAGAGCCACAAAATTTTTCTTGCCTACAATAAATAGTACTGCATAAATAAAATTTTTTGATAAAAAAAACTAATCTAGTTATTCATAAGAAAAAAAATATCTATTTATTCATATATAAGTAGTGTTTTCACAACAAATTAGATAATATATATATGCATTATTAGATAATTACTTATTATTTAAGTAAAACAATTAAACATTTACTTACAACACTAACTTGTACTTCAATAACAAACAATTGAGCAAACAAATTCAAAGGGAGCGATGGCTTTGCCTTGGTTTTAAAAAGTTTGGATAAATTTGGCGCATAACTTGTTGTTTCAAGTTTCAAACACGACTCTAAATTTTCATTCGTTAGTTGCTTCTTACTTTACTTTTAATTATATTCATGCAAGAGAACGCTTTCGCACGAATATGGATCCGAAGATAGTCAGCACTTCAAATGCCAACTTTTTCACCTCACTGCAGCAATCTGGAAGACTATTCCATGCGTCGAATATAAGTGCCCTCAACTCGCGGCATTTCTTTTTAAAGCTGTCCACTTTTGTTGTATTACGTACATGAATGTTTGAACGATTTTTAAATTTTTTTTTTTTTGATAAAATAAATAATATTTGCGTTTGGAACTAAAGAGCCGCAACTTCACATCCAAAGAGCCGCATGTGGCTCGCGAGCCTGCAGGTGCCGATCCTAGGCTCTTCTTTTTGACCAGATGTTAGAAATATTTGTTGTACATCAATGCATCCCTCTTTTTTGTGCTTCTGTATACAAGTTAATTTATACTTTGGTGGACATTTGCTAAGAACGGATGATACTATCCTCACAACCACAAAATGAAAGTCAGCAAAATATGAAAATTGATTAAGTGCAGATGCGGGTAAAAGTTTTGAACGTATTCAAAATTTTCACTTCAACACATGTTCGTCTAGTAAAAGCGCTGATACAAGATTTCAAGTATTTGATGAGTGTGGACAGGTGTTGTTCCAAGTAAATGTTTAACCGGAAAGCTCTGATTGAGCATATGAAACTTTTGGTATGTCTTCCCGATAACAATTAGAGAATTTTATGTGTGGAAGCATTATTGGAAATATCAATGAAAAATGAAAAATAACAAACGTTGCCAGGAAATTTGACATTGTTCAACTCGTTATTTTACGGTTTGGAAAACCTTTAGAAAATCACAATGAATAACAAACTTTACGAGGTGGGGTGGGGGTGTAGTGTTTGAACTGTGACGCTTGCAGAACACAGGAACATTGTCCTATCAGCTAATTGGATCGGCGCACCACAGCTAGGCAAGTTGGTAGCAAATGAGTTTTCTTGTTGCCACAGGCAAGAGGCTTTTCCCGAAAAATTTTAGAAAGATGCTTGGGAGAATTAGGACTATACTCCCGCATATCTTTTATGGTGTTCCACTGCTCATATTTCTCCATAAGTCCCGTCTGCAGTGGTGTCATGAATTGGTGTGATACTAATCTCAGATGAGAATAGGTCCTTTTTATCTGATTGATTGACAACTAATTTGGCGTGAGAGTGGTACTGCTTATTGGACAAAAATATCCAGAAATGGACCAATATTCCACATGCAGTATCACGGTACGGGCCGGACAACATTAACAATGGCTGCACGCCCCTACAAGTGATTTGAACTGGGACTATGACCAGCCAGGGATTCATTGATGAAGTTCTTTTGACTCTATGTTCGCTTTTTTTCGAGGTGCTTTAGAGATGCTCGAGAATAATAAATTTATCTTCACAGACGACAACGCCCTTGTCATTGAACAGTTGATGCTCCTGATTGTCTAAACAGCGAGGTTATTCAACACATTGTATAGTCCACATGTTTTCCAAATCTAAACCTCATTAAGAGTATTTGGTATGTTTTTGGGAGGTGCCTTGCTAACTGACTATATCCTCCAACAAACAAGAACACTGAGAGAAAAGTGGTACCCCCACTCTTCTTGAAGTCTGACCAAGATCTGCTGAATTATGTTGTGCAAAGCATACCATGGTCTGTTGCATCCGTCACTATCGTGTCTATATCAGGCACCAACAACTTACTCAAACGTCACTGGTGTCGTTAATAATAATTTTTCGGTATACAACATCAAAGACCACTTTTTATTTACAAATTTTCAAAATTTCTGAATTTCAGTACACAATATATGATATTCATTAAGATGTGCGGACAGTATGACAACATCATTTTATCAGGCTTGGAGCAAGAATTTTCTAATTTTATATATTTTATATCGCCATTTGTGATCCGCCCTTAGAAACTGTCCACCATTGTATATACCATGAATAGTTCATGACGAAGGAAGAATATAACCTTTTAAAAAAACTTTTAGGAGTGAAATCTACCCTTCATTTGCTTGCAATGTAGGACTGAAATACTCCCACCAAGACTCAAGTCCCATATTCATAGAGTTAAGCAATGTCTTTATTAAAAGATTAGTTCATAATAATAGGAAGTAGATAGGCATTTTACTGATTTTGCCCTTATTTGTGATAAATAAATGCAAAATTTTTTTAAATTATCATGAATAGCATTTCTTATGCGAATACAAATCATTAGCATTATTTTTTTTTCTCCCATCAGATATGATTATAGTAGCAACTATATAATATGCAAAACTCCTTGTGGAACTATTGTTAATCGGAAAGATACAATTGATAATCATCAGGTTAAAAACCTCTGAACCAGACCATACAATTAAAGGGTTAATCGCACATGAATAAAAAAAAAGAGGTTAATGATACTATCACGTACTCGGGAAACCTAATGAGGTACAAGCTCATTTTTGCTCATATCAAACTCACTATTTCATGTTTCACTATGTAATTCGAAGATGATTATATGAAATCTTGAATATGCTCTCCCTTTTTAAATCAAAATATCATTTTTTTGGCATTTTAATAGCAAAATTCTATTTGCAAAAAAATTCTCATAAAAAATTAAAAACTGAAAGTAATGAGATGTAAAAATAAAACAAAATGTAAATAAGATTGGTGAAAGTAGGTAGATTACTGAATATTGTTTATTTTTTTTTTTTTAGTCTAATAATTTAAAAAACATAACTGACCGACCACGTGACCCAGTGACGGTCGCAGTTATCGTGTAGGAGGGACCGGGTCCAAATCCGCTGAAATCAATGTTCCGCCAAAGAAATTATTTTCGGAAGAATCGGTGGAGATTGATTAGACAATGAGTATAAACATTTCGCTCCAGTCAGGATATCTGGTGGGAGTTTTCCTGTTTTTCTCCTATACGACATGCAAATGATTGGTAGTTCTATCCAGAAAATTAATGTCCTCTCTTTATTCACCGTTCTGTGATCCGATATATAACGAAAGAAAGAGAGTGAGAATAAAATAGCATAGCAAATGGTTAATGAATAGCAAGATACACCAACATTCATTTAATGTTTGTTTATATAAAAGTTATTATTATTTCTTTATACACAAATCGTAACTATTTTATATACTCAATATCAGAATTTTTGTTATAATATAATTAGTTAAATTCGATATCCAACAACCATTTTTGCATTATACAAACGTTTCCATCGCTTGCAATTTTTCCAACAAATAGAGACTTAATGCAGTTATGTCTAATCCTCAGTGATCTGCAATGTGGGACGGACATCCTATGAGTAGTATGGAGGGTACGGGGGCAGCTTTTTGTGGTGATGGAGCACCCATAGGTAGAAGTCTGACTTCTGCTGCGTGTCGCGAAGAGGAAGGCGGGGCCTTTCGGGAGAACTTTTAGTGGGGAAACTACTTCTCATTTGCGTATCGTATGGAATAAAACCCTGAAAATTCCCACCAGGTAATCTGAGTCCCGAGGCAAGATGCTGAATCTCACAAAGACAATCGAATCGAATCTTTTTGAAATAGTGCCTACAACAACTCCACCAGCGGATTGAAGCTCTACCCTATTTCTCATCAGCGACGTAAGTTGCCACTAAGTCAGGCTGAAACTTTCTTCCATTGCTAATTTTCAGCTAACGCAATACATGTATAGCTAACGCAAATTTTCAAATCTCATTACAAGCACCGAGAACGCCAAAGTAAAAATAAGAAACGCCAACAACAACGTTCTTATATATTGATAATTTACAAGTGTATAAATTCTTTAAAATAAAGTAAGACATTCTAAAGTTAAAATAAATACGCATTTAAAAATTATGAACCAAGAAGTTTTACTTCTACAAAGCTCAAGATGCAGTTTCTAATGCAGATGATTAATTCTTTAATGAATTCTTTTTTTTTTTAAATATAATTTTGTTCAAAAATTTTTTTTTAATACAATCGAAAATGAGTGCAGTGTTAGAATTACGGTCCATAAGTTTTTATTATTTTTCTATTCATTATTTGGTATATCATTACTTTTATTAAAATCAGAATTACGATTTTCTGATTCATCGACAGAGTTTTCGAGACCCAACCATAGATCATTGCTGTTATCATTAAAAATGATTTCGTTTTGAAAAAGAAAATTACGAAAAATATATGCAAGCGATATTAAGCCGTTAATAACACACAGCTGCTCCCCTATCATTTAGATACAGAACGGTATTAAATCAAATTTCTGTAAAACAACATTAAATTGAGACATTTACCAGACGCACGATATCACGAGTGAAATATAGAGTGAGTCATACAGGAGTAATAAAATTTTATGACTACTCTATGGCCTTAAGAATTAAAAAAAATTAATTTTCACACGAGTTAACCTGATGGTGTTCCTAACATGTAATACAAAATCAGATACGAATATACAAGGCATGCTACATTAATTAAAGGATTAATTTAATGAATGGGTGTTACCCCTTATTTTTATTACAATGTTATATGAGAAATCACTCAATTAACCTTCAGGCATTCAAGGAAAGGAAAAAAAACTATATTACAGTAGTATACTTTAATTTCTTTTATGATAGCCTTTGAGGGTTAATAAAGATATATATTTTTAATTACAACCTAATTTCTCTGTATCAATTCAATGACTATCGTTTCCTCTTTCCATTGAAAAGAAAATAATGGTTATGACAGATGAATGACATTGAAGATCGAAATTCCAAAATTTATCCGCCAAAGAAAGTAAACAGAAAATTCTTCAAAACATTTAAATGTTTCAATCAGTGGTTCTTAAAGGGTGAGCCAGGGCGCACTAGTGCATCCTAGAACACGTATTCTAGAGACATACATGCCCAGCTATAAAAATAAATATAGTTAGGTTTTTCTAATCTAAGAAGTCTTTCGTCGTACTTTTTTCTTCTTCCTGCACATAAAAATTCTTCAAACCGTAATAATGTGCCATAGAATGTTTCAGAGAAACACGGAGCGGTGATTTCTATGATTGGTAACTAAGAGCGATAGTGTCTATGCGATTTTAAATATTAAAAAAAAATTAATTGTAGCCTCTGAGACAAAGCTGTGTGGTTTACCACCAGGATTTTTGAAAATATGTGTCCCTGGAAGTTTAAATTACGAAATGAATTTGTCAGGAATTTCAAAAATTGAAAACGAAAGATTTGGAAAACATTTAGATTAATTAAATTATTTTATTTGAAAAAAATATTTTCCAAATATAATGCAGGAGAAGTTTGAGCAGAATTAACAAAGCCATATACAGTAAAAAGATTCGCATATAATTTTTTTAAGGTTTTTATTTCGGTTATCACAAATCATTATTAAACATCAATGTGAAATTGAGGAAAACAAATTGTTGTATTACTACAATTCCTTATTTATATTTTTGTGTTGTTCTTTAATGAGAAAAAAAAAATATTTATGCATTATATTTAATTATTTTTACTATAAAAACTGAATCCATATTTTTCATAAAGTGAGCAGGGCACACTAGTCCACCCTATAACACTTCTGGGTACGTCCAGTAATTTTAAATAATTCTACTTCGTTTAGGAATATTTGTAAAAAAAAATATTCCATCCGATTTATGATTGGCATTAAATGATTGGTCAAAAGAAACCTTAAAAGTTTATAAAAAATTCAAACTGTTAAAGTCGCCACCATCTAAGCTGATGATAGCCAGCCAGTAGTGTTAGAAAATGTAGTTGTTCTAACTGTTGTGACAATTCTCAGTGTCCTGCAGCGCGGGACTGTCACCTCATGAGTAGTCTATTCATGGATGGAGGGAAAGGTACAGCTTCTGTTGTGATGGAGTACCCGTAGGTAGAAGTCTGACTTGGCTCCGTGTCGTTGAAGGAGGATGAAGTGCCTTCCGGGAGGATTTTTTAGGGGAACTACCCCGCATTTACGTATCATATAGATTTCGTTAGACTTGTCGCTCTATGGTCATTTTTTTTGCATACTTTAGGCTAATTAGACCGGGACCGACTGTTGAACATGAATTTCGAACCACTCACAAACATCCATTCCACTACCAGGCTTCGAATTAGAAACCTGTGGTACCAAAGGCCACAGAGCTAGCCAATTGATCATCAGGCTGCTTATCGTATGGGAGAAAATCCGGAAATCTTCCACCCGGTAGTCCGACTGACGAGGCAAGATGCTGAACATGACAAACGCCATCTAGGCTCCTCGTTTTGAAGCAGTGTCTACAACAAAGCCACCAGCAGATTGAACCTCAGCCCTAATTTTCACCAGCAACGCGTGCTGCTACTGAGTCGCGAGTCGGCTAGGAAAATGCAGTACATGCAGCAAAGCAGGCAATCATAAAAAGAAGATCAGTCAGGCGTTTGATGCTAATCAGGCTCATCATTTTAATTAAAAAATATAATTGGAAATTTTGAAAAGATTTTGTGATATGAATGAAATATTAAGCCAGAAAATTCAATTCAACTTTAATTTCAGAAGTAGTAAACATTTATATGACTGAAAAAAAAAAATTTAATTAAATATTTTTCTATTTTGTTGTAGACTAGGAGATCAGCATGATAGGTGTTTTATTATTTGTTAAATAATACATAATATACAAGCCAGCTTGAATAAACACATGTTTGTTGACAAAGAATTTTCGGCAGGGATAGAAAAAATTCGATACATATATGTTTAGCTACTATTGAACTTGGTTGTTACAAAAATCTAATCACATATCACATTGACTTCAAACAAAAATAAAACTCATGTGAAGAGTACTTTAAAATTACTTGCGCAATTAACGCTATTTTAAGAATTGCGACATTAGACCTGTGTTATACGTTACTGCTATTTATAACGTCTCATGCAACGTCTAATTCAACAGATTATAAGAGCATCTCAAGAAAAGCAAAAAGAAAATTGTACATTTTAATCACGAAGTAGGAATGGCTGACTAATTGATCTTTTTTTTTTACGCAAATTCACTTTGTCTTTTACCCCAGATTTCCATTTTCTGTTATGGGCAGAATGGGATTACCGTAAAACTGACCCTCCGTGATAAGGTTAAATGTTTGGAGAAGTGGATGATTTTGTAAACAAATTAGAGTATAACGATGTTTTTAAGTGAGTGCAAATACCACATCTTTATAATTTTGTAAAATAATATATTGTTAAGCAAAATAATTACTTTCCTAAATGTACTATTATAAATATAAATAATTAATTTAATTTAATTATTTATATTTCTAATTATTTATTTTTAAATTAATAATATTAGTTCAATGAAAGTCATTTTTGCAAATTTTTTTCAAATCTATTAGTAAAACATCATAGTACATAAACGTGCGGTAAAGACTCAGAAGTCTGTACATAAGAGCATGAAAAAAAAAAAAAAGATGCACATGTGTTTATTAATAGGTAAAGGTTTTCATCTGACTGATCCTCGTAATATCGCTCAGATGAACATCTTCCTTTAAGAAGTCCAAAGCTGAGCTTTGATATCAAAACACTTTGTATCCACCCCATTAGTCAAAAAGTACAGCTCTAAAAACTTAAATCATCTTTACTCATGGTCATTTCCCTGTTTGCTTAAATTTAATCCTGAGTGATTTTTGCGACATAATCCAACGTATTTCTTCGGATTTTATGAATTATTTACGACCTCCGGCCCAGTTTATTTCAAAACAAGCCAAGAAGAGATTAACTGCTCATTTTCTTATTTATAAATTATTATTTTCCTAATACTGTGCACAAGAACGCCATCGTTCTCTGCTGATGAAGCAGATTTCTGTACAAAAATTCAATGTTATTCAAGATGCCGTCTCCAAGAAATATAGGGTATATACCAGGGATGGGCAAACTGTTTCGGTTGTGGGCCAAAAAAAAATCGAAAAAAAGAAGTTTGGCGGGCCAAGATAAATTTTTCGAAAATTTTAAAAACACTATACAAGTATTGCAATTTAAATATCTTAATGAGATTAATGAAATTGCGATTTCATTTAAAAAGTTCCTTATAGTGAGGTTCGAAATGTGATGGACCGATTCTAAGGAACGAGGCTGAATGCTCCTCTGTCAGTCTACTTCTGAAATAATTCTTTCTAAGGGGTGCATAGTTGACAACACCTGTTCACATATAGAAGATGAAGCAAACATAGCACAGATTTTCTGGGCGTGAGATATTAAATTTGGAAAACTTACTTTCGATAATGATTTGTAAAACTCTAACTTGCTATTTCCATTGATTTATATTTTGTAGAACAAAAATAGAGATAGTAAAAAGATCATCAGTCCTTTGAAAAAAGGAAGAAAAAAAAAAAAAATATTAAATAAAAAGTAGGAAAAGAGATGTATATATAATATATAAATATATATTTCTTTTAATTTTCCTTGAATCGGTAAATTAAAATTCTATCCGCGGGCCGGATAGAACCTTCTGGCGGGCCGGAGTTGTCCCGCGGGCCATAGTTTGCCCATCCCTGGTATATACCATGTTATGAGAGAAAAAAAGTAGGTTTCAAGGATAACTGTCCCAACATTTAAGTATCCCGTTGAAGAAAATCCGTAAAAATACAATCGCGCAGTCTATCTTCGATGCGAAACTGTCATTATCTCCAACAAGTATTGGTTTTCGAGGCAATCATTACAACAATGGGAATGGAAATCACATCTGATAAAAATCACCAGCTATCACACTCTGCTGTGCCCACACAAATTGCCATGGTGAAAGGGATCGTAATTTGTACAGGTGATAATTTCAGAAAGCATTATAAAATAGTCAGTTACAAAATTATTATTATAAATCATGTGTATTAAATAATATATGAATCAAATAGGTTACAATATTATTATAACAAATTGTGTATATTAAATAATATCTAATTCAAATAAACTACGAAATTATCATAATAAATTTTTTGTATTAAATAATATCTGAATCAATTAAGTTACAAAATTATTATAATGAATAATGTGTATTAAATAATATCTGAATCAGTTACGAAATTTGTATAATGAATTATCGTAGCTTATTTGATTCAGATATTAATCATATGCATTAATATCTGAATGAAATAAGCTGCGAAATTTTTATTTGTATTAAATAATATCTGAATTAAATTAAGCTATGAAATTTTTATAATGAATCATGTGTATTAAACAATATGTGAATAAAGTAGGCCGGATCGACATAATGAATAGCACGTTGGCTTTCCGAACTAAGGGTTATTATTTGACATATATTGTCGAATCGAAAGCTTACAATAACTGTATAGCAGATGGACACGATAAAATTGTATTCTAGTAAGTCTTTCCGTTTGGCTAAAGAAAGAAATGAATCCCTCAGATCCCACGTCGTAGAGTATCTATTCAAAATTGGAGCCAGCACACTATGGGTGCCTCCTGTTTAACACTGAATTTACTATAACTCTGCTATTCAGTGTGAAATGACAATCGAATAAAATAATATTTAAAAATTATGCACCAAAATAAGTATTAAGGATGACCACAAAGAGTATTAAATAAGTTTTCTATTTCTTCACGCTAAATATACAAAGAATTTTTAACAAAAAATTGACACACGCTGAAGTTTTGTCTTTCGGGAATAAAAGAAATTTATATAATATGCCTGCAAAATGGAGAGTTCAAAATAGACTATTATGAAACATAAAGGCTGTCATAAAATATTCAAGCTACTCAAAGTTAGATTAAGCATGGACCAACCGGTCAACGAAACAAGCAGAAACATCATCTTCATAATGGAAAGTTGTTTTGCTGAACGAGGAAGAAAGTTATCTTTATAAAAAAGTTAAATATGAATTTCGCGTCTTTTTCAAAAGAATTTATCTTTTTTAACCATTACGAAGAAACTAATGATCTTTTCGTGATGGTAGAGTTACATTATACAAAATAACACCAGAATCAAGTTCCATTGTATAGAATGGCGGTACTTAGTACTTTCGCATACATGCAATCTTTCACAAAACATGGAAAACCTTTAAGGATTTGAAAAAAGCTATGCTTTTCTTCCAGAGAGTCACTTGTTGCGCATAAAATTATTTTTAAAATTCTCTTATATTTAATTAAATTCGTTATATGTTTAAACCTGCAGTTTTAAATGCTATTAAAATAAATAATGCGCCGCTTAAATGCTGTTAACTTACAAACTGATTTTGCTTTAATAAAATCCTTGTACACTCCCTCTTTTTCTAATTTCTGTGGATTTTTAATATATATAAATACGAACATTTAACCATTTTTATCTGCATCTGGAGCATTTTTTACTTTACCTATTGAAATTTATTAAAAAGCTGCCAAATTGCCCTTTTTATTGTTGCTTAACATCGGTGAATATTGTATTCTAAATATGTATATCACGAACAACTCACCGACGGGCAATGAAAGGAAGTGAGCATGAAGGAAGAACATGAACCCTTAAAAAGTCCTCCCGGAAGACAATTGCCCCCGAATTTGCCTGTCGTACAAAAGAAAACCGTGAAATATTCTACCAAGTAATATGGATTATTTATGAGATACGCTTTACACGAACGAGAAGAACGAGTGATCGTGACAAAGCCATCGAGTCTTCTCATTTCTGAAAACTGTGACAGCAACGAACGCCGCCATTGCATTCAAACTTGATCCCTGCTGAGACTTTTTGGACATTTGTATCAATAATCAATTTTTTCCAATTTTATTGAGATAAAATAATAATATTGGGCAATATATTGGGTTCAATCTGCTGGTTGCATTGTTATAGATAATGTTTCAAAAAACGAGTAGACTCAATGGCGTTTGTGCTGCTCAACATCTTGCCTCGTGAGTCGGACTACGTTTGTGAATTTTCCGGGTTTTCTCCCAAAATGCGCGGTACCCCTTAAAAGTGCTACAGGAAGGCACTGCCCTCTTTCTTCAGCGACACGGAGTCAAGTCAGACGTCTACCTACGGATGCTCCATCACAACAGAAGCCGCTCTCCTTCCAGTCCTTCCATGAGAACACACGGGCTCATGGACTTGATCTATATGCTGCTGTCGATAATAAGTGGAATAAGAAACAACAAACAACAAATATTCAATGATCAGTTTTTTTAATATTAAGCAAAGTGTTAAGTCAATCTATTGTATGTGATTTAAAAGGAAAAATCGCAACATTCAATGATTTAGCTGTTCATTCATCTAATTAAACAAGTTTTATTCTTTGTTCTTGAAGATCAGATGGCTGGGTTCTATGACCTCGGATCTGCATTCATTTCCGTAATGAAGATAATTATGTTTTCATCGTACATATCTAATTGCAATTTTATGGGTTATCATGCTAGGAATTTAGTTCCAGCTAAATGCTCTTACATTGAAAATCACATGGAGTCACATTAAAAACGAACGTGAAAAAAATAAATAAATAATTAAAAAAACAAACATTCGCAGTCTCAAAAACCGGTTCATTTTTAAATATATAAATTCGCAAATGTGACTTTCCGTTTCGCGACTATCATGCCCAACTGAATCGCATGTGCATTTAAAATACCCGCATTAAAATAACTTATTGTTACCATTTCCTGCAGGAAGGAAGCCATTTTGGAGGAAGTACAGCAAGCACTGCTTTGCATAGCTCGAGGAACCAAAAACCTGCTTTTCCTCAAAACATATTAGAAAATGGTGAAAACACAAAGCCTTTTGTCGACTTTCTCCAAATTGAAATATTTTGAATGTGCCTTTGCATTTTCAGATGCAACTTTGATTTGTTAACAATAAGAATCATTCAAAAATATCTAAATTGATTGGAAATAAAAATAAATTATTAAATATCTTAAAAGACAAAAATATTGTTTTTTAAGTGTGAAGTTACTATAAGATTCGAAAGTTAGCTCATAATGAACAAAATACATTATAAAAAAAAAATCGGAAACCATTTTACTTTAAATTTTGAATGTGGTACCTACAAAAATCAAACCAAATATTAAAGCACTTATTAAATGAATGTAATATTATACATGAAATTTTTTATTTGCTTTTAAATTTATTATATTGTTTATTTTTTACTAATCGATTAATTGGCATTACTTGGGTATTTAATTTTTTTTTTTGTATTTTATCAGACAAGAGAATGAACGTAGAGTAAAATTCGCCTTATTTTTCCATGGAAAGTATTGTTAGAGCAATAAAGTAGAAAAGACTAGGAATTTTTAAGTAAGGAGTTTATTAATGTAGGATTTTTTTTTTTTTATGTAAGACAGAATATATGAAGAAATCAAATATATATATACATGCTAAATAATTTTTTAGGATTATTTTTTCAGCTCACTACAGGGGTTAACGCGAGCACATGCAGCTCTCAGCCTTCACACGCATCATGCCCTTAAACTAATAAACGTTCGTTCAATAGTTTATTAAAAGTGCATTGTCTCCCATGGACAACTGGATTGCATAATGAACTCAGTGGAATTTTTTCTTTGTTCTCTCATATAGTCAGCAAATTAGGGATTACAAGTTATCTCCACTTTTTCCTTTACCCATACATGGATTATTCGTGAAACATAAGTGGAAAACAATGTCTTGAAACATAAAAATATTATCCGAAACGAAAAATCAGAATGAAGATAACAAAATAAGATCCTTTTAATTTTTTAATCATTTGCTGTAAGATTTCTATTCAAAAGTAAGAGGTGCCCACAAGGAGTTGTCATTGTAACAACCGTGCGCAAGAGTCGCCCAAATATGAAAATTTTAAACTTTCTTCACCGAGTAGATTTTGAAAGCCAAAAAAAAAAGATGTTTTATAAAACTTTCTCTAAAGAAAACAAACTTATTCAGAATTTTGATTAGAAACAAAATTTATTAGAATAACTTTGTCTCCTATTTGTAAATGAATATTATATTTATTCATGGATGTTAAAGAATTTAAGAAATATCCTAATAAATAAATTTTTGAAATGAATTATTTATATTTGAGGTGCAATGTAGATCTACCTCCTAGTGGTACACCCTGGGCAACATTCTATATGGCTAAATAATCTACAGTTTTCGGCATGAGCTCTCGCTGCTATCCTAACCGTCGTCCTTTTGGCCTGCATGTATTGCAATGGAATGCTGGTGGCTTGTATCAATTAAAAAGAACTGATCTAATTGACATCTACATCGCATTGGAGTTTTTGATGAACCAAATTGCATTCTTTGTGATTTGGCAGAACTGATGAACCGAGCTCATCTCCATCGTTGCTTGGCACTTCACGGCGAATCCGAGACAGCGAGATTGGCAAGCCAGAGAACTCTTAAGGCAATGACTTCGGTCAACTTTGTTGAACTCTTTTTTGTGTGCATTTTCTTCTTTATTTCTTATTTTCCCATTTATGTATTGCTTTATCATTGGAAACAAAAAAAAAAAGGATTTATATATTTTATGATGATAGCACTGCTTGTATAAACGTGTTTAAAATTGTCTTCTATATGCACGCCTACACGTTTATTCCGATATCGAAAATTTTAGGAAATTTCCAATCTGACTGCTATTGTTATTTAAAATGTAAAGTATAAAAGAAAAAAAAATATAAATTAAAAAAGAAAATATTTATTTAAAAAGAAAATGCCGTTCTCTTTCATTTTAGAACGTAGAGATCGAAATAAGTTCTGATGAACATTCTGAAATTACATTACTTAAAAAAAAAATCGTTTAATGATCTTTTCTAATCGTATTAACGGTTTTTATTTGTAAATAAGTGGTAAATTATTTGTAAATATTTGATTGAAAAAGATTTAAAATATTTTTGGAATATTCTTGAAGTTAATTAAACAATAAAAAAAATTGTGTTGTGCTGTTCTAATAAAGTTATTTTTTTATAAAATTTTTTTCTGAACTTCTTTGAGAATTTTTCCCGCCTTAAATAAACTTACCCAAGTAAAATATTTATAGCTTCATCAACGCTGGGCACTATCAGATCATATTACAGTATATAATAAATAAATCATCTTTTTTATTTTATTTGGTTTGTCGTTCTACGGTCATCTTGTGCACACGAGGGCTAATTAGACCGGGACCTACTGGTAGGTGGATTCCGAACCACTCACAAACATCCATGCCACAGCTAGGATTCGAACCTGGAGCCTGTAGTACCAAATGCCAGCCAATTGGCCATCAGGCCGCCTCCTTTTGAAGATTAGTTATGACTATTACCTGCGACTCGCTCATTTCAAAGATTCAAGCATATCCGATTTTAACATGGAGACAAACTTCAATCACCAAAGAGACCGAAACGAAATAATTCTTTTTAGTATGATATTCTCGAAGCAACCTTGAATTACCAATTAATTTACATGACAGAGATTCTGATAACATTAAAAAAAAACCACTGTTTCGTAACGGTTTTATTTTTTTTAAACCTCAGCAATGCAAAAATCCCAGAAACTATCCGATTCGAAAATAGACTTTCAGGGAATTATAATTGCACGCTTAACAGAATTTAAAGGAAAATAAAAACAAAAAAAAAAAAAGCACAATGCAAAACAAGAATCTTTTTCCTTATTGTGTGTAAAATTTACCGCCTATTCTTCAATGACTTTTATCATTGCTTTTGCAACTGGAGCGGTTCAAGGCGTACAGGTCATCAGTAGGTTTTTTTCTGTTTATCTCAAATCACTTTATCTTGTGATATTCGAAGGAAAGTGTTTATTTCTCTTCCTCTTATTTTAATGATGTGGTGTGAGATAAAGGAAAAATTTTTTACACATTTTAAACGGCCATTGGTGTGTTTTCCTCTGGTCGCTAATGATGACTTTTATTTTTTGCCTAATATTGACGCTAATGCAAATCTTACATCGTTATAAACTATAGTTAGAAAAACATGTGGTTTTTATAAATCGCCTAGTCCCCCATTTCATTCATTACTGTGGGTAGTATTTTTTAAGTTTTAAGATGGTAGATATCTTACAATATCTAATAATCTCAAAAAGCTAAAACATCTTTCAGTCAATCATCAGATCCACATACACACATCAGAATCATCAGATCCACTTCCCTCCCATGTCGACCTTGAGGGGAATGAAATGGCAGACGCATTGGCCAAAGCGGGTGCTAATGAGGTATTGGTTCCACTTGAGTCCCTTACCTACACAGAGATTTACTCACAAGCTAAGTTAAATGGAAAAGCAATTTGGTCTATTCCCCCAGTGCACCAGTGGCATCGGGGCCATCGACCTGGCGGTACTTTGACACTTAATTGTGACAGGCAAGGACAAACTGCAATCACCCATTTGCTCAGTGGACACCTCAGAACTATGAGTTTCTCAGATGGTTTGAAAGCTTTCGACACTTGCACCAAGTGCTCCTATGAGGAGGATTCACCATCTCACATCTTGGCGTGCCTGGGGCTCAGATGTCGGGATCTCCTTGACAGTCCGTTGATGGTCTTGGACTTTCTTCGGGTATTTGGATTCATGGACCTAGTCTAGCCCCGCTGGACTTTGGGGATAGGCGAAGAAGAAGAAGAATCCTCTGATTACTAAAATGCCCGAGTAAATATTAGTGCAATAAATTTAAATAGATTATTGGCTTACATATTTTCAGTAATTTACAAAATATCCGTAAAAATACTTCCCAAATAGAGTGAGTACAAGGGCTTATATTCGAATTCGCAGGCAGATTCAGACAGGCAACGAGAAGATTCGATAGCGACTGTAACAACGTGTCGCATGTCTTTTCCCATGCTACACACAAATACGAAGCAGTTATCTCTAAAGGTACTCTCATTTGCTCCTCTGTAAAAATGTCTGAGTGACCAACGCTCTGGCGCTCGGTACAACAGTTTCCGGTTCGAGTCCCGGCGGTGCAATGGATGTTTGTAGTGGCTCTGAATCCCCTTTAAATAAAATGAATCCATTTTTTATGGTACCAGTCTAATATAATCGTAGAGGGTTTGGTTTGTCATCTTGTGCACATTTTAGGCTAAATAGACTGGGACCTACAGTTTAACGTGGATTCGAACCACCAACAAACATCCATGCCACCGCCAGGTTTCGAACCTGAAGCCTTCGGTACCAATGACCAGAGCGCTAGCCAGTTGGCCATCAGGCAGCTAGAGAGTAATGGAGGAAGTGTTACTAGCATGAATAACATATGTTCAAGCCACATTGCCCCATGGGTAGTTCTAAATCAGCCACAGCGCAGTAATGAGCAACATACTATGCAGCCCTTGCTTACGGCATAAAGATTAGCTGTCTCTGTATTGCCAGCTGCATTAGAAAAAGATTTTGCTCGTGAGTTCTTCGAAGCATACAAAAGTGCGACACAAGGCTTACCGATGTTCAAATTAATTCACAAAAATAAGAACCATTAAACACCATGACACGCCAAATAAATTCATTATTACAGTTTTCACAATAAAAAAGTAAAACGTATTACTTCCATTTTTCTGTTTATTTTATAGTCAATACATAAAAAAAATCACATTCTCTAGTAAAATATAGAATATGGTTATAATAAATAGAAAAGTAAGGTTTATGAATAAGAATAAAAATACTGAAGCCTGAATAAATATTTTTATACGAAACAATTTCTTATAGAAAATTAACTATTCAAATCCATGAACATGAATCCATCCTGCCAAGAAAAATTGCAGATTTATAAGTTGATATCTTTTGTGAAGGTTAATCAAATGAAATATCTTTTCTGAAGCTTAATCAATGCTTATAGAAAACAATATTAAGATCCACTAAAAAGCGATTTTAAATTTAGAAGCAGAATTAATGTAGTACTGAATAAATACAAACGATCAGGTGGCATTGACACAATTTCATTTTTTTTATATCAAATGTAAAGTACTTGAACATTTTCTTTAAATATTTACGAAAATAAATAAATAAAATAATATAAAAAAAATAAATAAAGTGTTTTGAAAATATTCAGCAAGATTTTTAAGTATATTTTAATTAACAAATTTTATTATTCTGCTATTTTATTAAACATTTAATTAAAATTTTATTTTCAGCTATTTATCAAGCTACAAAAGTTTTCTCTCTCTATATTCTCTAAATTATTTTCAATATATTCATAGTATATATATATTTATTTCATCTATTCATTTATAATATTCTGCATTCATTTATAATCACAGGTAGCATGTACAATAAAAAAATTACCAAATATAGATAAAATAGAACTTTAATATTTAATGTTTTTTTTTTTAATTCTTTAATCGAGACGAAAATCAAAATTAATTTTTATTTCCTTGAATAAGTTTTGAGTTTGTGGTAACTTCTTCCGTAAATGAAAATAATTTTCGACTGTTTTAAGTTTGTAAAAAGGAAAGAAATGACATATTCGATATCAGTTTTTATTTAGTTTCATACGCGTAAAACGCTTAGGTATGATAAATGCGTTTATCAGGTCAATGCTCCGGAACAGTTTTTATTTTTATTTTTTATTTTTTCATTCGAGATTTATCAGTCACTTTCAGTTAGATTGCATTATTTTTTCTCCCCTTGAGCTAAAAGTGAGAGATAATTTTCATTCTGAGATAATCATTTAGTAACAATTCTGACATCGATGCAAAATGGAGTAACAAATTTGTATACAAGTTCGGACAAAAAACAGATTATCACTGTCAGAAATATTACGTTATGTAATAATAGAACAATTGCTGAATAGCTAAAATATTTTGTAAGCAACAGATAAGACATTATTTACATTTCATTTTTTTTTTTACCGTGAAAATATTTTACTGATAATTATATTTTGAGCCAGATTATGTCCACAGCAAGAGTTATGATTATGAAAAATATAGATTATAATTAATTATAAATTTGATGTAATACTTAATAAGTTATTATACTTATAATTTATTTAACATTTCATTTAATTAAATTCTTATAAACAAAAAAAAAAAAAGATTTTTACGGTCAAATGTTAAAAATCTCTATAAATATAATTAAATGTTGCTTTATATTTTGCTTATTTATTTATTTTTCTTAAAAGTTAAAATAAATAAATAAGCAAAATTAAATTCAATATATTATAATATCTATAGGCAGTATCAAGTAATATTAATTATCTAATAATCATCGAAAAAAATAATATTTTTCTATTTTTATTTTTTCTATAACAAAAGAGACGAAACGCGCACGTGATGAAAAACGCTTGGAACACTAGTTTAGAGGAACTGAGTTCAAATCTCGACAATCGAAACAGAACCGAAAGCTTTCGTTTATAAATCAAGAATTAGCACAATAAATCCATATGCAGGAAAGATATTGGGCTCGAGGAAGAGGATACTAATTACCTAGATGTATAATGCGTTTGTTTCAAATTGTGATGACATGCAATGTAGCCCTACGTAACCTTGGAAAACGCTGAAACTGTTACATTTCTATCACCCTAGTAGTGAATTATATGGGTAAAAAAGTGCCCATAATGGCAACTATTAGTAAAAAAAAAAAAAAAAAAAAAGTAAAAAAAAAAAAAAACTGAACAAAATCCAACTGAAATAAATATTTTAGCGCTGAAAATCTGTCAACGGATGTTGAATTTCGGATTCACCCGAAATTTTTCAATAACGATTTCAATGAGGCTAAAAGCAGAAGCTTCAATACCCCCCCCCCCCACACACAGCTCGCGTCCCAGTACTCACACGCGCAGCTAACGTGCAGGAGGGTTTAGGTTCGAATCTGCAAAAGACATTCGTTGCGGTCACTGTTTTCAGAAATAAGAATACTTCAACGGAGATAGATTTATTTTTTTCCTTTTAAAATATGAAACTGGAGGGTTCTTTTCCATACGACATGCAAATGCAGGGGAAGGGGGGGTACCCTAAAAGAAATTTGGGGAAAGGAAAGGAACGTGAACTAGTGGAATACACACGTTGAAACACGAAATACACAGGTATTTGACAAAGTAAAAAAAAAAAAAAAAAACAGGAGGGGAGGCGGAGTAAAACTTCAGTTCATCAAAAGTTAAATGTAGCTAGAGTGTATTCCTGTTATGTCTTAATTATTTAAAGTGCAGAAAGATATTATCTCGGAGAAAAATATTTTTTCTAACTGATATGCAATTTTTTTTTTAATCACTAAGAATTTTTTAATGAAAATTTCGCAAAACATTTAATGAAAATTATATATATATATATTTCAGAATGAAAACTTTTCAAGAAATATATAAATGTAATCCACTTTTTTGAAGACATTCTTAACATTTCCCATTTCTTTTGGAGTCAACTGGAAAATGTATTCATTTCATTTAAAAACTAAATTTTATAGCCAACAGTTAAATCATTTTATGCCTAAAATTGTTTTCTCGGCAAATGATCAAATTTCTTATAAATATTTAAAAGTTTAATTGCCCGACGCGTGGCTCAGTGGTAACGTACGCTTCACGTGACATTGGCCGAGGTTCAATCGGCTTGCGGCTTTATTGCAGAACTGTTTCAAATTTTAGACGCAGTTTCAAATGCAGACGCTGTTTCAAATTCCTCAGGAGTCTCGATAGCGTTTGTGATGCTCAGCATCTTGCTTCATAGGTCGGACTACTTCATTGAGAGTTTTCTTGGTTTTCTCCCATAGGCGAACAAACAAAAAGAAAAGTTCCATTCCCTCTAAAATTCCTCTCGGAAGACATTGTTTTCCTTCAGCGACATGGAGCCAAGTCAGACTTCTACCTACGGGTGCTCCATCACACCAGAAAACTGCCCCTTTCCCTCCATCCATGAATAGACTACTCATGAGATGTCCGTCCCGCGCTACCGGGCACTGAGGATTAGTCACAACAACAAAGTTTAATTCAACAGACAGGCTGTAAATTTTATTAATTATTTATTTTATCAATTTTGTATCAGATTGATAAGATGTTATATGAAAAATCAAATCACATTTTTTTTTTTTTTTTAAATATGGATTCTCAAAATATACTACATACTCTTTAGATTATACATTTTATTATTATAATCTTACAGGCTATATTTCTTAACTTAAGAACCATAGCTCATAAGGTTTATCCGAAATATTTCAAAAAACTTGTCTCGAGAATTTATAGTTATTAGAAATAATTTCAATATATTTACTTTTTACAATAAATAAATAAAATCTAAAGAATTAATCAAAAAATATTTAGTAAGGTACAACATAAAATAATTTTATTTAAGTCTGATTTAGTCTTTGTCATTTATCTAATTATTTTAAAAAGATGTGTATAGTTTTTAATCGCAATATTTGTTGAATATCTCATGATTTTTAAATCCTAAGTAGTGATTATATTTTCATCAGTCATTGTAATCAAATTTATGATAAATAATATATAAGTTCTTAAATTTAACTTTAAGAAGAATAAAAATATATATAAATTTTTTATCATTTAAAATATAAATCCATTTTCAAATGCTTACATATTTAAATATAACGGATTCGATTCTTGATTGAAATAATTTTGGAAAAACCATTTTATTCTTTCAAAATTTTTAGGATTTTTCTTGATACTTATTTTGAGAAACTTAATCATAACACAAAAAATATTGGAAGTACTAAAAAATGTAAACAAAAAAAAGTTCATAAATTGAAATATAATAAAAATCATTCAAGTTTTCAACTGTACAATTTTTGCAAAATTCAACAACAGCAAAAAAAAAAAAAATTAAAAAAAAAAATAAATATTATAATATAAATATTATGTGATTTATGGTAGCTACAAAATATATGAAAACATTTTATACAAAAAAATTTTTAAGCCAGATTCAGATAGCGGAACATAAAACAAAAAGTAATATAAACTTAAAAACTTAATAAAACCTAAATATATAATTAACTTAATTATTAATTAAAAACTTAATAAAACTTTATATATATATATTAAACTTTCAATATACTTTTTTTTAACCCGGAAACAAACATTTGATCCAAAAAATACACAATCCAAAACTTTATTTTCCATCTTTTTTAAAAATTTTATTGGACAAACTTCAGTTCCAAAGATTTATTTCAACTACTTTTTTTTTTTGTCATAAAGTCATACCACAGCGGGAGGAAAAAAAAAAAAAAAAAGCGTTTATCATTCCGCTAAATATATTCTTATCAACAAATAGAACAAAAAAAATATTCTTACCTCAGAATCTAGCGAACAACTAGTTTAACAACCTTTCCCGAAGTGCAAGAAACCCGGCCTGGCAGCTCCGGTAGCAGACGATTCTATTTTGATGCCACATGCACAATGTCAAGTTTTCTGCTTTGATCAAGAGAACGCCGCATCTCTCATTTGCTGAAACCAGTTTCTGTCAGTGAGCGCCCTCTCGCGTCTATTGTTTCAATCACCCGAACACTCCCGCTATCTCATTATGCAAAGATTAGTTTCGCTTTTTTGCTTCTTTGGAAAATAGAATGTAAATAATGGCTCATTGACGCTGTCTGAGAAATTATTAAAATAAGCTTGAAATGTACTAAAAAATGTTTCTGATTTTTTCCTCCTTTTTTTATTTGTTTATTTTTGTATACATATTTTTTTTAAATTAAAACGTGACCTTCACTTTCTCTGTGAAGATTAATTACAAAAGCCTTTTCAATGGGTCATTTGAATGGATTTTTGAGTTTTGTCTACGTATGAATTGAATGTTAAATGGTGTTAATTTGAATATTTGTATAAGTATTTGAATGGTATACTTATGATGTCTGTTAATTATAAAAAGAATACAAACTGAATTTTTTTCATAGTTTTATTTCCATATCATATAGGCTACTTTATATTTAATACACTTTTTTCAATGCAGCTGGCAATGCAGAGACTTATTATATTTATGTCATAAGCAAGCATCTCTGTTACTCATTTAGCACTACCCAGGAGGCACGTGTAGCTTGAAGATATGCTACTGACGCTGAGTAACACTACTCCCACAACGCCCTACGATCAAAATTAGACCGGGAACTACGGTATAAAAGTGGATTCTAACCTCTACAAACATTCCGTGGCACCTCCGAGAATCGAACCCGAAACCTGTGGTACCAAACGCCAGAGCGCTAGATACTTGGCCTTCAGGCCCCCCTATATTAATTACTAGCATACTTGGGTTGTTAAAACATAAAAAGGAAAGCAACATAAAAAATTGATAATATACACTGAAGTGATAAAGTCATGGGATACCTCTTAATATCGTGTCGGCCCTCCTTTCACCCGGCGAAGTGCAGCAACTCGACGTGGCATGGACTCAACAAGTCGTTGGAAGTCTTCTGCAGGAATATTGAGTCATGCTGTCTCGATAGACGTCCATAATTGTGAAAGCGTTGAAGGTGCAGGATTTTGGCCACGAACAGACCTCTCGATGATGTCCCATAAATGCTCGATGGGATTCATGTCGGACGATCTAGGTGGCCAGATCATTCGTTGGAATTGTCCAGAATGTTCTTCAAACCAATCGCGAACAGTTGTGGCCCGGTGACATGGCGCATTGTCGTCCATAAAAATCCATCGTTGTTTGGGTACATGAAGTCCATGAATGGCTGCAAGTGATCTCAAGTAGCTGAACATAAGCATTTCCAGTCAATGTTCGGTCAGTCGCACCAGAGGACCAAGTCCATGCCATGAAAAAACAGCCCACACCATTACGGAGCCACCACCAGCTTGAACAGTGCCTTGCTGACAGTTTGGGTCCATGGCTTCGTGGGGTCTGCGCCACGCTCGAACCCTGCCATCAGCTCTTACCAACTGAAATCGTGACTCATCGGACCAGGCCACGGTTTTCCATTCATCTAGGGACCAACCGATATGCTCACGTGCCCACGAGAGTCGCTGCAAGCGATGTCGTTCTGTCAGTAAAGGCACTCGAGTCGGTCTTCTGCTGGAATAGCCCAAGTAAAGGCACAGTTCTAACAGACAAGTCCCTTGTACGTCCCACATTGATTTCTGCGGTTATTTGACGCAGTGTTCTTGTCTGTTAGAATTTACGACTCTTTGCAGGTCGCCGGTCTCGGTCGTTAAGTGCAGGCGGTCTACCACTGCGCTGTCCATGGTGGGATGTTATGCCTGAAATTTCATACTCTCGGCACACTCTTGACACAGTGGATCTGGGAATGTTGAATTCCTAACGATTTCGAAATGGCATGACCCATGCGTCTAGCTCCAACTAACATTTCGCGTTCAAAGTCTGTTAATTCCCGTCGTGCGGTCATCATCACGTCAAAACCTCTTCACATGAATACTTGAACAGAAATGAAAGCTCTGCGAAAGCACTGCGCATTTATACCTGTTCTACGCGATGCTACTGCCATCTGAAAATTTGCATATTGCTATCCCATGACTTTTGACACTTCAGTGTATAATCCAGTTTCAGAAAATAAAACTTATTAAATACTTGTGTATTACTTACTCATTTATATCGAAGGGATAATTTGGTAAATTTTATATCAAAGTGATAAACCCTTTATTTCATGTTGATTTTGTAACTGATCCTCAGTGTCTGGCAACGTGGGACGGACATCCCCTGAGTCTAATCATGGATGGAGGAAAAGAGAACTGCTTCTGTTGTGATAGAGCATCCGTGGGTAGAAATCTGATTTGGCCCCGAGTCTCTGAAGAAGAAGGGCAGTGCCTTCCCGAAGGACTTTTAGGAGGTAACTACTCCGCATTTACGTTACGTATGGGGAAAACCTGGAAAACTCCACCAGGTAGTTCGATTCACGAGGAAAGATGCTGAACATCACAAACGTCATCGAGTCTCCTGATTTTTGAAACAGTGTCTACAACAATGCTCAACAATGGCTCACGTCACGAATGAGCCACGAGTCGGGACTTTTTTTTTCATTGTTACCATAGATGCTAGTAAAATATATTTTAATGTGGATAGTGAATAAATAGGTTGTTTATTTAGTATTATATAAATATTAAAAGATGCAATAGCAGCCTGATGACCAATTGGCTAGCGTTCTGACCTTTGGTACCACATGCTTGAGGTTCGAATGCTGGCGGCGACATGGATGTTTGTGAGTGGTTCGGATTTCGTTAAACTGTAGGTCCCGGTCTATTTAGCCCAAAGTGTGAACAAAACGGTCTTAGAACGACAAACTAAGAGATGCAATATACATGGGTAAGTGAGAAATGATCTACTTTTCATTCTACAACTTATTTATATGAACTTAGGTCTCATGAGGCATGAAAAGGCTGAAAATCTTCGCTTCAATTTTCAAGGACATTCTATTTTATTATTACTCTACGCTTCGCACTCACTGACATGGTCGCGTTTCTCATGTTTGATAGCAGTGACTGTAACGCTAGCCACTAGCGGATTCTGTTTGAGCTCTTTTATGAGACAGCTAGGTACACAGCCTTTGTAAAGGAGAGACACAATAATAAATGCATTCGAAAACGAGTTGGGAAAACAGCGCCATCTATCGAGAAAAGATGTTTTTCCGATGGCATCATTACTTAATTATCATTATTTATTAGTCAAAATTTATGAAACAAGATTTAACGGCATAAGAAAAGTAACACTGCAAAATTTCATCATTCCATGTGAGTTGCTTCAAAAAAAATACTTCTGAAATTTCTTACATCATTAGAATCTTTAATATTACGTGAAATGCTATTTAGTCGAACATTCAAATCAAAAAAAAAAAAAAAATTCATTTTTAGATTATTTTTTATATATTTTGTTTTCTGACTTTGTTTCAGTTTTCTTACACAATTTTCTATCTAATATATTTCTTCAGATAACATATCTAGGAACTAGTAATAACCTTATTGTTCTTTTTTTTTATGCTCTATTTCACGGATTTACCAGAAAATTCCAAATTTTTTTTAATCACACGAAAAGCCTATTTAGAAGATTTGACTTTATAATACATATAATTATTTAAAAGACAGTTATTTTTCAAACAATAAATGGCAACTTTATGTAAAATGCTTAAAGGAAAAAATAAAAGAAAACAATATCTCTAACATATATTAATTTTTAAATTAAATAAAAAATAAATTTTATGGGCAATTTATTTCCATTCTATTTTTAAACAAAATTTTTTTTAACATTTTAAAGTCGTGCTGCCATCTGTTGGTAATAAATTAAAAAGTAAGTAAGTAATTTGGTCGGTAAATTATAATAATCATATGGGAAGTAATAATGAAAGTTAATAAATTGTAATAATAAATACCATGATTATCGGCTTTTTTAATAAGAAAATTTCTCATAATATAAGTAAAAAAAGAGATAAATGCCTGCCCTAAGTAAAAAAGCTTTTAAATTCATTAAACTTCTTTATTTAACACTATCTTACATTTTTCGCTTACTTTCATGTAAAAAAAGTTTAAAATTCATAATTTTTTACAAAACTCATTTTTTAATGTCTTCAACATTATCCTCAGCATCATCATCCCAGATAATATCAATGTTTGCTTTGCGAGCAGTATCTTAACTATTATATTTATGATGTATTCAATTCAATTAATCTTTGTGGACTTTACGGAAACTAAAAATCGATTTCAGATTTCATAATTAATAATAGCATATGACAGACTAGTACAGTGGTTCTCTCCCTTTTTTAAAGTCTGAGAGCATTTAAAATCCTACAAATAATTTTAAGAGCACTATATATAAATTTCTGAGTAAAATCTTATAATAGTTAAATCAAATATTACAGGACAAAATCATGCGACGTAAAAAATAAAACAAAATGCATCTTAAGTTTATTTTTGTGTTTAAGAGAAATGTGAGCCTGGAGTGTCTAGCTACTTCTTGATTATTTCCGCATATTATTTAAAAAGAAAACTCTCGTGTGCCAATTTTCAATTCAATGCATTGAAGATATTCTCTCTTTTTGCACTTAATTGTAGAAAATTACAATTCACATATATATGACGTTGAAAATTATTGTAAAATTTTCAAAGCTTTTTGAGATATTGATTCACATTTTTTCTTTTATAGGAATCCAAAAGGTTTCAAGAGACAATTCCTTATGTTTAATCATCAATTTACGATCAGTGGATATAACTACTAGTCCTTTTCAATTAATGTCCACAGAGTATTTCTTACAGACGGTGGAGTCTCGTAGGATAAAATTTAAATTTTTTTTTTTAATATCGGAAATCACATAGATGCTAACGCTTTTAGTAGCCAACCATGGAAGTTATCGCTCTAGTAAAATTCAATATCTCATTATCACTGTTTATCTTTTTTTACGTGAATAAAAGAATCAAAAATAAATAAATAAAGCAATCTGAAAGGTTAGTTACTTATAATGAAAGCTGCCTTTGATAGGGAAAACCGACAAGAAAAAAGGGTACATTTATTTTTATATCTGGACACATATTTCTCCGGAATACTACAGGGCGCAATTGGAAATCTTCTAGGGCGTGCCAGTGCATGAAAACCAGTGGCCTAGTGAATTCCGAATTAGAAGAATTCGGTTCGAAAACCGACGATCAAAGCCGTGCTTATACCAGGACTAGTATGAAAAATCTCTAAAGCAGAAATATCTTCGTTGAGTTAGAAATGAAGAGAGGGAGGTGTTAACTTCCATATGTTCGCTCCTGGGGATTGTTCATTCTAATTGAAGTTGCACAATTTTGATACAATATAACAGGACTCGCATTATGCATTTTGAGTAGAGCTGAATGGACTACACACTTTCTGCTCTGATGGTGAATGACCTCAAGTCAAAATATCCATAGAATAACATAGTGAATAACTATCCACCTATGGAATAACACCCTGCCGGAAGAAATGATATGATATTTGGAATATATCCGTATATAAGGAAACAAATACTTGTTCTAATGCAGCTGGCAAACACTTAGACAGCTGTCTTGGATGCTTTAAGGCAAGAGCTGCACAGACGTTACTCACTTTGCATCATTTAGGGGCGCGTGTAACTTGAAGATAAGCCACGGACGTAGAATAACGTAAGTATTTCTTTTCATAAATATTGAGCAAGCATCAGCACACAATAACTATTTAAGATACAGAAATTATTTTTTTTAAATCAAAGGACTTTAATTTGCTTTCCCATTAATTTGATAAAATTATTGCATTTTTTATTATTAAATTTATATATTTTTAAAAATAAAAGCTAAACTTTTTAATAATTACTATTTATAGTGTTCATTTCCTACTTTTTATAATGTAGTTTAATGTTTGTTTGCAGCCATTTATGTTTTACAAATTTATTACATAATAAATAATAATTATTAGTTCAGGATGTGATTACAGCAAATTTTTTTTATTTATTAATCAAATTTATATATATATATATATACATCTTATTGTTTAAAAATTATTTCTTCAATTTAAAACATTTATTTTTTATAAACTACTTTTCCATTTCTTAGTAATAATATTTATTGGCAGGAATAATTAAAGGACACATATTCAAAATATATATACACATTATATGAAATATTGGCATTAGATCCATACAAAGAGAACATTAAAGATGAAACAAATTTTAAATTATCTAATCATGTGTTTGTATTCATTTATTTCAAGTTAGAATCATTCCTATAAGTAGTATTCTCAGATTATTTTTTTTATTCAAAGGTATTGCACAAATTTGACTTTTGAAATCTAAGATGTGAGCATATCAAATCTCTCCCCCCCTCCCTTTCTAAAACTCTAAAGTTTAGAATTTTAGATTATTATTTTGAATTGTTACTTTTGACACACACACACACACACACACAAAATAAAATAAATGATTTCTTTTTTTTTTAATATTTAATTTGACAATAATTAAATACTTTTTTTTTACTTTAATTAACTTTTGCTTCCAAAAATATTTAAATATTCTAATATTAAATATGGCTAATGTTAGAAAAAAATTAGCTGGCTAGGTACAAAGCATGTTGGCTGGGATAGCCATATGTATTGTACTTAAATGGTTTAGAATAGATATTCAGGAAATTATAGAAAAATAATTCTGGACATTAATGTTTGTAATTATTTATATCATGTATGAGTGTAGAATACGATAAACTTTAGTAAATCAATATTCCTTTGTAGAAAAATTTAAAAATCTAGTTTAAAACTTGCTTCCAACTCTCAAATAATCAATAATAAAGATAATTAAATATCTACAAGTACAAAAGTATTCAGATAAAAAGGAAGGGGGCTTTCTGTTGCACGATCAAAAGAATATTGTTTTAAATTAAATAAATTTCAAAAATATTAAAGACACATTTATTATTCACATTAATTTTATTTCAATCAAATTGAATTTGTTTAACAAAACAAATTTCATTGACTGACGTTATATTCAACATTTTGTAAACATCAATTATTTATAATCTACACATATTCGTGATGCTACTTTAAATATTTAAAATTAACTTCATAATCAAATGACTAAATATTACATATAAAACTATGTAAGATAGTTAATATGCTTCTTAAATAATACACTGGGGTCTAGAATTAAAAATAAATAGGTTATTGTATCCCTTTATATTATGGTTAGACATGCAAATAAAGGGTTATTAGATTTTTAGTCTTAAAAATGCAAGGAAAAAAAAAAAACAGTTTGTAATAGATACAGTCAGAGTAAAAACTTTAAGGCCAGTAAAAATTTTGAGAAAATTTAAAAATGTAATAAAAAGGGATTCAAATAATATTAATTATTAAAGTTCATTGATAAGAAATAAATGATATAAACATAATTTGTAAATACATAATTATGAGAAACATGTGGTTATTTACAAAGTTAGTATTTCTGCCTGAGTAAAAACTTTAAGGCCACCAGTCATTTTTAAAAAATAAATATAATATAATCATGTAATTACCATTGCAACTACTAGCTTGTGACAATGCTGCAATTTTCATATTTGTCATACGTTTTTCGAAGTATTGGTGATATTTGTGAAGATGGCGAAGGGCAAGAAGTTAACTGATCGTGAAAGAGGACAGATCAAAGTTTTGTCTTCAACAGGAATGTGTAGTCGTGCTATTGCGATAAAGATAGGAAGATCAAAGACTGTAGTCAACAATTTTTAAAATTGAAAGACAATTATGGTAAAGAGAATACTGGGGGAAGACCTAAAGCTTTGTCCTTGCATGATGAAAGAAGAGTTTGCCAATTTGTATCTACTGGAAAGTACTCAACCAGGAAACTGATTCCGACAACAGGTTTAAAAGTTTGTCAAAAACGATTTATAGCTCAATTAGAAGGTTTGGAAGGTACACTTATACAGCAAAATCGACTAAACCTCAGTTACTGCAGAGACACAAAATAGAGCGTTTGAACTTTGGCCAGAAAGTCATGACCTGGGACAACCAATGAATAGAAATTATTTTTTCTGACGAAAAAAAATGGAATTTGGATAGCCCAGATGGCTGGAATTTCTACTGGCATGATATAAGAAATGAAAAAGAAATATTCTCCAAGCGCCAATTGGGTGGAGGGTCTGTCATGACTTGGGGCTGTTTTTCTTACAATGGTGTGGGCTCAATTGCATTCGTTTCAGGTAGAATGAATTCACAAGGAATACCAAAATGTCCTAACAAATCATCTTTTGCCAAATGCTGAATGTCTTGCTGGAGAAAATTGGAAATATCAGCAAGACAATGCACCGATCCATACGAGTAACAGCACAAAAAATTGGTTTCAAGTCAACAATGTTGAAACTGTGAAATGGCCAGCTAGATCACCTGACCTCAACCCAATCGAGAACCTTTGGGCTGACTTAGCAAGAAGAGTTTATGCAAATGGGAGACATTTTACATCAACAACAGAGCTGAAATCTACTATCGAAGATGAATGGTATAAAACCGATCCCACCCTTTGTCAAAAACTCATTTCATCCATGAAAACAAGAATATTTGAAGTAATGGCTCCTACACAACCTTCTAAGAATTTGTACTTTTTTTTTCTTATATGTTATTTTCTATGTTGGCCTTAAAGTTTTTACTCGGGCTCAAATATTCATCTGTGTGTTCTGTAATATTTTCTAATAATAAAATATTTGCAAATTAATTTTTCAACTTTTTACTTTTATTTAAGCTCAATAATTATCAATCAAATGGTATTTTAATTCCTCAGTTTAAATGTTTCCATTTTCTCAAAAATGTCTACTGGCCTTAACTGGTGGATTTGAAAAAAAGAGAAACTATTATATTACAAAATGGGAATGAAACTAAGTTTCCAATTTCAATTTTTACTATTTGGATTGTGACAAACAAATCCAGGTAACAGAGATCTAAACAATGGAAGATTTATTTTCTGCATAGATAAGATAGAGGTAAATTTAAAATACAGAAGAATAGGCAGCTATTATAAGAATTTTAAACCATTTTTAAGAAGGGTCAAATTACACATAATTTCAAGAAAATATCTTCAACCTAAATCTATAAAAGTATGATTATCATTGCAAAACAAATTAATTTTTAGTTCTAGGTATATAAATTAAAATGCTTGCTATTTATTATTATTCATGTCATAGCTGGGTGTGATCTAATGTTGTTGAGTTCATTGATTTAGATTGTGTAATGGATTTTTGCAAAAATAACTTTGCCAATTTTTTAAAAAACTATACATTTATTTCATATATATGCTAAGTATATTATCAGGGTTTACTTATAAAAGGTTTTACTTTAAAGATGCACAAGAATAACTATCAGAATTCTTCTGTGCTTCACTACAGCAAACTGAAGTTATTTATGAATATGACTACAACATATTAAAATATAAAATAATTATATTTATATATTCTTATATAACATCATAACTTTGCACTACATTTTGTTTTACTACTTGTCCAATGTACTAGCATCAACAACATACATTTTATGCCAGTTGTCAATAAACATCAATATATTCAAGTTTGAATTTTGTCGGAAATAATTATCAAAGCAGAATAGTAGATATGTGCAATTTTAGTTTTAAACATTAATTAAATTGTGCAACTACTATAAATAGATTTAAGTGAAACAATCTTAGAAATATATTTTGACTTGTTATCTTTAAAATTCTTATAGAGCATACAGCAATAGCTTTCAATTTATACATATACAGAATCATTAGAATTTTCTGTTATCATTTAGTAGTGAAGAAATGAAACATCAACAACATATGATGCCAAATCAATTAAAAAAAATACTTTTTTTGCATTTTTATTTAAATGTCTTATTTATTAAAAATTTGAATTGAAAAAATTTAATGATGAAATTACTAAAATAATTTGCATTTCATTGAGATTATGTGAAAAAAAACTAATAATTTTATGTAAAATTTTTGAGTGAAGTTTTATTTTGCTACTACTCGTTTTTCTTTTAAATGAGAAATTTGACAACCATACAACAATCTACTACTTAAAAGGAAAGCATTTAAACTTATAGTGGTAGCTAACATCAAAAGTATTTTGTTATCCTGTAAGGCTGAATACAATAACAAATAAAACAAGTATAAAAAATGACTTTTTAATAGTGCAATAATTGAAAATTAATAAATAGATTAAAATAATTAATTATTTTGAAAGACTTATGTGTATAGTTTCGTTTTTGCAAAACAAATTTTCGGGTACATTTCCTCAGCACACGCCTCATTTTGTACCTGAAAGCAAAGTACTTATTAGTTTCGGATGACAATATAAAACAAACAAAACAAGCAAAAAATATATATATATAAATATATTTTGTATATATAAAAAATTACCTGAAAAGCCCATGAAAATCAAAAGTAGAATTTTGCCATTTACAATAGAATTTATTTTTCAGAATATTCCACTGTTAAGTAAATGCAATTGGTTCACTGATGATTTGAAGTCTCTATGTCTTAATAATATTTAGAGCTGCCAAGTTCTTCAATGCAGGCATTCATAGTAGTTTTATTATCATGTCTGCTAAAAAATTCAGACTAGATATAATTGGACCACAGATAGCATGGAATAGTAAACATCTTATTTAACTGCCAGAACAGATGAAACTGTTACTTATTAAGGGTACAAAGTAAAATATTTGGGAGGTAAAGCTGCTTTGAAAGGAAAAGATATAATAGTATGGAAATGTTTCATCTAGTTTTTCTTTTATTATGTCCCCTAAACTTTTAATTATTATTAAAAAAATTAAAATTCCTATTATATGACATTTCCTTCCCGGTGATGCAGCTCTATTTAAATTAGTCCAATTTGGTTGCTTACTAATTTGCCATGTGATTGGTGGTCAAACTATAGATATTTTTTTCAAATATGGAAATGGGCAGTAATCATATAGTGCTAGGTCTGGCAAATATAGTGGCTGCAGGAGTGAATTATAGCTTATTTATTTTCTCTAAGTACTCCTGAAAATTTTGAAATCTCAGCAATATTTTCATTGACATGAAGTAGACAAGTACCAGTATCATAGACATGCACCAATTCTTCATTCAAAAGATATATTTTAATGTTTACAAGCTTCACTATCACCAATGTCTTATGCCAATAGTCTTTTAATAGCATTACTAGCACCTTTCTAACATTTCTGGTGTAGTGACAGACCATAAGTGTCCACTAAGAGTTGCATCATCCCAGTCTGCAAATCATATTTGTATTAAATAAAGTATGATTTCATCTGAACTCACGAAACCATCTATTAATAAAGTTAATTGTAGGAGTTTAACTTCCTCCTTCATCAAATTAATTTTCATTAAAAAAGTAGACATTTCAAGATTATCACTCTTGTGAAAAAATTAGAGAACTAAACAGCTGTTAAAATGAAACTACTGAAAATAGAAATTTAACAGTTAATGATGAAGAAGTGAATTTGTCAGTACATTATAATAGTTAATTTTTATCTTCTGAAGAGTTTTTGAGCAGAGTTTATATGAACAGATGAATGTGTGAATTTATGTTTTTACGTGATTGTGGAAAAAATAAACAAATTGAAATGAACTTGATATAAATAAATGAATTTTCAAAATTAATAGAAAAGTCTATTTTCTCAAGATAAGGAACAATTAATCAAGATATTTTTAATAATCAATTACAAATTATTAGCAGATGTTTTTAAAAAGTAAAAGAAATAAGGAAATTTTACTATACCTGTCTACACCACCTTGAAACATTAAAATATACTTCCTTATCATGGAATGACAATCTGGACTGTAAATATATAGAATGATTAGCTTTGAAAAATTGAAATCATGTAATATTTCCCTGCATTTAATTTAGTGAAAAGTTTATAAAATACTTTATCTCATATTAATTTAATCTACCTACAACTAAGTAGGAAAAAATGTAATTATGTATCATTATTTGACATCTTTTATAATAAATCCAATTAATGAAAGCAAGAAAAATGATGCACATAGATGTTTTTTCCTGTTAGTAATGAAAAATAATAGATCCAAACAATTTAGGAAAATTGCAATTCTAATTGTTAGCACATCAGAAATTATATAAAAAGATATGAAGAACTTTAAATTGAAATGTACTCACAAAGATTTCATAAAGACAAAGATACATAATGAGGTCTACTATGGTAAATTTATTTCCAACAAAGTAAACTTTATCCTGCAAATATATATTCAGCTCCTGAAAATGAAAAATTAGAATCACATAAAAAATGAATTTATTAATATTACTATTAAATTATTCACAAACTCTGAATTAATTTAATTTGCCAATACATTCATTCACCCAAAAGTTTACATAAATTAAACAGAAAGGAAAGAAAAAAACACAAATTCAAAATTAACTAAAATAACACACAAATAAATATTTACAGACTATATATGAATGAACTTATATCAACTTATAAATATTCTAGCCATTACATCAGTAGATTTTCCATACTAAAACTCAAATTTTATATGTACTAAAATTAATCATATCATGACACAATAATTTGGTACTAGATATTTATATGCATTATCTGTTTGTTTTATTAAATATTATTTTCTAGTTACATTAAATGTTTTGCTCTTACTAGTTAATGCACATATTTCTTTAAAAAGCCAATTAATTATTAATTTATTGTTTGGCACTTCTCCAAACCTTCCATCTAGAAAATTAAGTTAAATTTTTATCAAAATATATATATATATTTCACTTAAAATGTTCAAAATCTAATTTATATTAGTAATTTTATATATGTTATTGAATTGATATATGAAATTTTTTAATGAATTAGTTTATGGAATAATTTCAAGCACATATTTTGTTTTTCAAACAGAAATAAACATACTATTTTGACAAACATTTCAGTTCATTAATAAAATCACAGTTCAACACTAAAAGTAAACAACTACATTTATTTTTTTCAATATAAAATTTTAACATACTTGAACCAGTATATATATATATTTATATATATTTTTAAAATTAAACTTTTGCCACAATAACAATTTAAAAACCTAAGATAAAACATTTCTCTCTTCTGTTAAAAGATTCTGATGAATAGAAATAAATTTGAATAAATCTTCTTACATATATTACATCTCAGTCTACTAATATATTTGTGAGATTTTAAGAATCGAAGTAATTTACTTTAATTTGATTGTTTCTGAAGTCTAAGAACTTAGTTATAAAATTCTCTTGCTTAAATTTTATTTTCTTGCAACACACACACAAAATTTGAATGATTTATGGATCAAAAAATACACAATTTCTGAAATATTTTGATGTCTTTTAAAAGGTTTTTTCTTTTACATTTTCTCTCGTATAACAATTTTATTTTTATGCATTCAAAGTAATTAATACACTTTCCAATTAACAGGGGGAAAAAAATCACATATTTATTACACAAAAAAAAAAAAAAAAAAAAAAAAAAAAAAAAAAAAAAAAAAAGCCCCGGATAAAATAACGACATACTTTTGGGGCTAGTAAATGACTGTCAATAAAAGTAATAATGTTATTGAAGATAAATTTTTATCTTTCAAATATTATAAGTTTAAATGGAGCTTAACTGATTAAAAAAAAAAAGTCAACTCTTCTTTAAGTTCATTAAAATTTTAAATTACTTATATAATATCAAAGTTAACTTTTAAGAATAAGGACAACAAGATTTTAACTTACATTTTTCTTTCCAAGAAAATTTGAAATTATACTGGGAATTATAAGGCAAATAATAGGGAAACACTATTTTCCAATTTGGATAAATGAATTGTTTTCTTTCCTTCCAAGAGAGACAAGACAATTTTTTTTTCTTCTTTAAATATGGTTCATTTAAATTAAAAGGTGTGACACTTCCATGTTACAGCACTTAATCTATCTTGTTATGATAACAAACTAATTTCTATTAAAAATAGTCATACTTACTTTTAATATTTCATGACTTTGACTCTGACTTTTTAAAAGACAGTATTCTAGCCACTGATACACACTTGCTTGCTCTTCTTTGGTACTACCTACATAAATTGTCTTTAGTTAAGATAATTTTATATAAATTTCACTTATTTATTAAGCATGTGTATAAAATTTAAGAGAGTCTATGTCTCAAAATGACCATGTTTTCAAAAACATATTTTCTTACATCTTTGTATTTTCCTTTTATAACATAATCATTTAGAATAACAGACTTTAAAAAACTAATGCATATATCCTTTTCTGATTATATGAATACATACATAAGTTAAGATATTTGAATTTTAAAATTTTAATTTAAATACAAAATCTAAATTAAAACTTCTTTTACTTTGAAAAATACAAATCAGAAAATGAATTGAATTAGAAATTTTTTATCATATCATTTAATTAACAATAAATATAACAGATAACATACAATTCATAACTTTCAAGGGCTTTTTTACTGTAAAAGATAAAGGGCCAATAAGAATCAAATAATATCACAGTAAATGTAAGTGGGTGTTGGTCAAAACTAATATTTTCTCTAATATTCGAACCATGATTCTATCATAAGAGAATTAGAAAAGCTTCGATTTGAGATGTGTATTTAGTGAAGAAATATCGAAAAAATCTATCTTAAATTTTTTTAATTTTTCATCCAATATTATAAATTAAATGAAACTTTATTGATTTAAAAAAAAGTCTAAAATATTCAAAAAGTTCTAAGGCATGACTGGAATATTGCAGAAAATTTTAAATACTTATACAATGCCATATTTAATCTCTAAACACATGCATGTTAAGATTTTAACCTACATTTTTCTTGTTGAAAAAAAAAATAAATAAAATAAAAGAAATTAAAGGGGGAAAATCAAACAAAATCAACTAAAAAAAACATTAAAAAAAAAAAAATGAAACTAAAAGGAATATTTAAAATTTTTCTCTTTTTATTATTATTATTTTACTCGGGTAATTACGGTGGTAATTATTTGAAAATAAAAATGATAATTACATAATTCTTATTAACATACAATATGTTTTTTTCTCATAGTGGTAATTTTTTGCAAGAAAGGGCAGATTTTAATATGGTAAAGGCAAGATTTTGCTTTCAGAATCTTTGTTGCATTTATGATACTGAATCCTGCTTTATAAATGATCATATGTGTTTATACATGTGATATTGTTAAATACATAACATGCATACTCTATTGGTTGTGCCAGAAATTTGATTTTAATAAGGCTTTAGGGAGTACCAAGACACTCAAAAAAGATATGCTTTTATAGTAAAAAAAATTTATTAAAACAACAAAATATTCTAAGCAAAATAGTTTTAAATACTAATTCGATATATTTACATACCATATTTATTAGCATTTGAAATTAAAAATGAAAATTTCTATAACATATAATATAAATATGGTACTTTCCTTTCTTTGCTGTACATGTCAGTTCCAAATATTTAAATTGCCAATTATCATAAATTAAAAAATTGATTTTATTTTCCATTTTGAAGCTTCTATAACTTTCTTGTAGGTAACATACTAGAAATAATTGATTTACCCTAAATTAATTGAAAAATATTAATTTAAGGATGCCAAAAACATTTTTTAATTAAAAGGTTAAAAAAATTTTTTATTGATGTTCTGCTAAATCAGCCAAAGTTACAGGTGATAGTCGGTTGTTTCTTGAACCCTACATCCATTCAAACAATATTCTTCTCATCTAATAAAATGCTTTGGGTTATGATATTATGTTGATATGATATTATGTCGTTTTTATTCAAGCCAATTTTTTAAAAACCTGAAAATAATTTTACACATAGAGAAGTGTTCTAAACAGAGAAAGATGAAAGCATATACTTTACCAATAAATCCGTTCTTTGAAGACACTTGTCCAATGTATAAAGCAGCAGGAACAAAGCATTTCAATTCTTGCCCATCTTGAGTTATTAAGTTGACACTCTATATCGATGCAAAAATTAAAAATATTTTTATAAATAATACAATTAAATAAGCATTTAAAAGTAATACATATTAAAAAATTATAAACAAATCAGTGTTCTCCAAACAAAGAAAATACTGTAGCTTAAATTCTTCTATGAAATTCTATTAAATATAATTATATCCTTCAAAAAATTTCTATTAAAATACTGTTAATAATTCTTTAATACTCATAGGAAAATGTGTATTATTATGTGTGAACGTTTCTGATTTTTAACGATAACCATATGAAATTCAATGTGATATGGTGAAAAAAAAATTCACGAAAATTACCATAAACTAAAATTAATATCTAGTTCTATAAAAATTGCACTAAAATGAGAAAATCTAAATGATACTATTTAATAATGAAATTTAAAATTTCTAAGAACAAACCTAAGTATTTAAAAATATTTTTCGATTTTAAAAGTTGATAAGCTGCATGTTTTCTATCATAAAAATACATATGGATTTAAAGAATTATATCATACATAAAAATTAACCAAACATTAATATGAAGTTACAATTTTAAGTAGCTACTCTATTTTAACATTAAAAATTGGATATTGGGGGAATAAATTTGCAATAATTAATAAAATAGAATAATACAATTTTAAAGATAAAATACTAAATTCACGTAACTTCAATTAAAGAAATAATGCTTTTAAAAAAATATTAGGTGCTCAATAAAACCTGACATCAGCACACGTTTTATATTTTTGCACTTTATATGGGAATTCAATAATAATAATAAGAAGAATAATAACACAATTAGTACAAAAACTTTGAGAAAAAAATCATTGAAAACAGAAATATTGTTATTTCCAATGAAAAGTGGCTCCTAAAATATATCCGTTATCTTACCTGAGAATTCGGATTTGCTACAAAATACTGATTATGTACATTTAAAATTCTCCCCGCATTAATTAATAATTTTGTCAAATCCATTTTAAACTACTGGAAATACACGTTTTCGTTCCGGTTGTTTTATTATAGTTGCACCGCGTAAACAAAAAATTGAACGATGCGAACTTCGATAGCATTGCCAAATACTAAAGACATATAATAAAATACGCAACAATCAATAAAAGGCTCAACTTTTATTTACGTTTTTTTTTTTTTTTTTTAGCAAACTATTTATTGTAAAATATAAATGCATTCTTTTACAATTAATTACTTTACCTAAGTTATAAACTTTTACACTCTAAATATTCTTATAATGATTACCGCTTTATTAGCTCTAAAAATATATATATAAACAGTGACGGATTTAGGTTTGATGGCGCCCTAGGCCTAAGTTAATTTGACACCCTTATATATAATAATAATAATAATACGAAGAGTAATAATGGATTCGAATTAAATTTAGGTATTGAATTTAGGCATGAATTAAATGTATCTATATATGCATTATTATTATTATTATTATTATTATTTTGTATAACAACTAAACATACAATTTAGAGTAAATTGCTTTTAATTAAGAAATAAATCATATCTATCTAATTAATCATATAATATATTTGTTTCTTGCTTTCTTCCATGCGAAAGTATTAATGACATCCTCATACTTAACATCTTGAACTAATTGTGTTTCAATGCTTCATAATGCAAGTGCATTGAGCCTAGCTTGCTTCATACCTGAATGTAAATAATTTGTCACTCTTTTCAGGGTGGAAAACGATCTTTCTCCAGAACAATTTGTAGCAAGAATACTTAGATAAATACATAAACTGATATCTATATTTGGATGTGAATGTAAGAATTCCTTTATTTTTGATGCAGAGCTTGTATCTATATTGTTTTCTTGTAATTGTTCCAAGTATCTTTGGATACTATACTCCAAAGATCCTACAAGATTTTGGCACCCCTAAAAATTTGTGAGTTCATGTGAGGAATGTAGAGAAATATAGATGGCGCACCTACTGGTGACGTCAAATTAAGTTTTTGTTTTGAATTGCTAGAATTATCTAGCAGGCTGTGAGACTTGTATGTATTTACATAACATCATCAGAATGTAAATAAAACTTTTTTTATATACCTAATGGAGGATCCATCTTTTATTTGGATGATATTTTAATATTAATCATAATGCTATTCCTTGTCATGGTCCATGGTTAATTATTCATGTAGAGCACTTCAAAAGAAGGCAGCGGCCTGATGGCCAATTGGCTAGCGCTCTGGCCTTTGGCGCTTCAGGTTCGAATCCTGGCTGTGGCATGGATGCTTGTTAGTGGTTCGGAATCAACGTTAAATTATAGGTCTAATTAAAATTAATTGCTAACTAATTTTAAGCTAAATAACATAAAAACACAAAAGCGTAGTCATCTAAAAAAAGTTATTTATTTAAAATCGGAATTGTTATAAGCATTTAAAATGTTTAGATAAAAGTTCAGATTACAGCTCTTTAACTATTATGTGCTAAATTAATTATTTGTAATACTACAATATTAAATATTTCTCTCGAAATCTAACATAAATGTTTTACTGAATATAAAAAAAATTGAATACAAAATTCACTACAAAATTATGTATCAATAAATCTGAATTAAAGTCGACGATTTCTATAATAAAAAAGCGTTATCTTCATAGCTGAAAAGTTAATATATGTAAAAAAATACGTTATAATCGTAACATTTCATATATTTTCGGCAT
The DNA here is from genome assembly GCA_021605095.1 of Caerostris extrusa. Taxonomy (NCBI): domain Eukaryota; kingdom Metazoa; phylum Arthropoda; class Arachnida; order Araneae; family Araneidae; genus Caerostris; species Caerostris extrusa. Next base: position 178,307 of record BPLR01015066.1, read on the forward strand.
AAATCCATTATATCGGAATTTTGTAGTCTTATTGCATTAAAAACAATTATTAATTGAATTGGTAAATAAATTTTAAAACAAATTTTTTCGCAAAATTGCGCCAATTCTCCAATCATTTATATTTCAAAATATAACTAAATAAGCTCATATTTTTGAAGGTTTTTTTGTGTATTTTATATATTATAGAGTAAAAAGGATTTATAATAATTTAAATTGGAAATTTGATGATTTGAAGTATATCGTTTAAACTGCATCAAAAATTTTATTAAAATTTTAAAATTTAATTTAATTTTTTTGTATAATATATTGTATTTTTGTATAATATATAGCGATAGTAACTCAATCTTCATGTTTGTGAGGTAAAACAGGGGCAGCGTCGGTGCACTTCCTCACACCAACACACAAATGGGTCCCTCAGCGAAGCTCTTCAAACTGTTAGACCACGGATGGACAAACTTTTTCGGTCGCGGGCCAAAAATCGAAAAAAAAAAAAAAAAGTTTGGCGGGCCAAGATACATTTTCAAAAATTTTAAAAACAATATACAAGTATTACAATTTAAATATGTTAATGAGATGAATACAATTGCAATTTCATTTTTAAAAGTTCCTTATGTTGAGGCTCGAATTGAGATGTACTGATTGTCAGGAACGAGTCTAAATGCTCGTCTGTCAGTCTACTTCTGAAATAATTCTTTATAAGGTTCATATTTAAAAACACTTGTTCACACATATAAGATGAAGCAAACATAGAACTAATTTTCTGGGCGTGAGATATTAAATTTGGGAAACTTACTTTCGGTAATGATTTGTAAAATTCTAACTTTGGCATATTTAGAAACAACTGCTTTATATTTCTTTTAATTTGCCTCGGACCGTCAAATTAAAATTATATCCGCGGACCGTAGTTTTCCCATCCCTGTGTTAGGCGGAGTTCTTCGTTCAGCGACAAGGATCTCCGTCGCGCTGGCTATCTGGGTTTGACCTGGATCCCCCACGCGTCACCCGAAAGTGGGCCAGCAATCTTTCAAGTCCTTTCTGGAAAGTCCTTTGCGAGTTCCATCCCTTTTCGGCGTTTACTTCGAATTGAAATTATTTGTTGAAGAGACCGATTCTTCCATAGATATCTGTAGAAGTATTAGACATTGTTCTTAAAGAAACACGGTCCAGTTAAATTAGTTATTAAGTCTTTTTTTTTAATCAAGGAGCGCGACACGTTATGACTTGTGGAAGCGTTTATCCACTTCCCCCACCTCAATGCACGACACTTGTTTTCATTGAAAAACTCCGACTCGACCAGCAAAAGGACCAAATTTTAAAAGGTGTGACTTTGGGAAATCTCGCTTGACGTCCCGTGGTTGTCCATAACGATTTGGCTTGGTTTGAGGATGGTCAGCCCTGAGTGACTTTTGGGCCGATTTCCTAGTAGTGTCCCTCGGGCAACGCTGTCTTCTAGATGGAGGACAGCGGCTGACGGGCTCTTCACAGGCTGCAACATATCTTTCCACCATTGTAGAAAAGAGTATCTTTTGAATTGAAAATATCACCAATAAGACGCTAAAAATGTATTTAAATGCCAAATAATTTCATGTATACATATTCAGAACTGAATCACTATAAATATTTATCGATGCAATTATTTTCAAAAAAATATTTTGTTAAATTAATGTTGCTATAATTCAACTAAAATAATTTCG